>JAUZNK010062237.1:0-14792 GCA_035046665.1 Euphysa ruthae
GGCTATCTTCTTCCTATAAAAAGCTATTTCATAATGTATGCATGTGTGTATTTTTTTCTGAAATTTCAAAAATCAAAACGGGCGCCAAAGGGTTAAGCATCAAGTTAAAAAAATGAATATTGAAAGGTTTTAGAATAAAATTGTTTTAAAGTCTTTGAAAATATTTTTAACCATTCAAAAATTATTTAACCATATGAACATTTTTATTAAGAGACTGTATAATTTATTAAATTAAGTAATGGTATTGATTTACGAGGCTCATTGCTAGGGTAAGGATATTTACAGGCGACTAAACACTCTCTTCATTTCATCATTTAATGTATTTTTAAAATTGAAAACCTTAAATGTTAATTGAGTAATGAAGATTACCAAAGGGATATTTTTTCAAAATTGCTGGGAGTCATGTGAAACTTGACAAATTTGCTCTAAATATTGTAGTAGATAACCAAGCCTAATTTAAATTATGAAAATGCGAAATATGAAATCTACAATATCTATATAACATCATGAGGTAAAAAACTTAATATTGCTATATAAAATTATATGGATTATAAATGAAAGACAGTCAAACTAAAAATTAAACTCAAATATTTTTGCCGGGAGAAGGTAAGTCTAGATGTACTTTTTACTAAATATAGCTTGTTAAATATAAATATTTATATTATTAATATCTTCACTATTTCAATTTTTATTGAGAAAAATCATAATTCTATGTTGATGGATGGGAGGGAATGTTTGTATGCTGTTTTAAATTGTCATCCTGATGCTACTGATGAGCAGATTAAGAACGAGTTTCGGCTAAAAATTTTGCGTTGCCATCCTGATAAAAAACCTGATGATGAAATAGCTAGAACCGAATATGACAGGTAAAGACTTTATATCTTAGTGTAAATTCTGGGAATAATCTCCATTCAAATTTTCACTTAAAAAAATTATTAACTTTTGTTGTTCTAATCATTTTTTAGTCTGTTGACTAACTTTAATGCTGGCTAAACCAAAAGTTCAGAAATATACCCAAATCAATTAGGAAGGGAAATTTTCCCTTTTTTCATTAAATTTCTACTAATTATTTTTTTTTTTTTTACTAGTTCCAAACATCGTTTTGTACAGAATAACTTTTTGTTTTTGGTTTTTTTTTTGTTTTTTTTTTTTTTTCTGCTACGTTAGACGTCTTTTAAAAATTCTTGTTCTTTACTTCTACGCCAGTGAATTTTTTTAAATATAAAGTTTTTGGTTTTTTCCAGAAATTGTGGTCCAAAAACTAGATGAAAATATAAAATTTACTCAAAAAAATAGGCAAAAAATGAAATAAAAAAATTTTTGGCAATTTTTTTTGTTTTCAAGTAATTCAGACGGATTTTGACATTTTTTTCCTAATTCATTGTTTCTTTGCATTGTTTTGCATTAATTTGGTATTTAACTTGATTACGAAAGGGTCATTTATGCTTTATTTTTGAAAAATATATGGCTCATATCCTAATCATTTCCGATTTTCTAAAAATTGCGTTTCTCAATTATTATTAAGAAACAATGTTCAAATTCTGTTGAAATTAAGATGTTTTAAAAAATAATACTTTTGATAAAAGGGTATGTTAGGCATTTTTTAAATTTCAAACCAGCCTTATGAGGCAATTGATTAAATTATTTTATTTTCATGTTTGAAATTCAATGAACTCTGCACATCTGGGTGCATTTTTCAAAACAATAAATCTAAAGACAGATCCTAAATAATAAAAAATTTGCTAGAATCGATTGAACATAGGTATGAAGTTTGATGTTTCAGGTTAGTGACAGCTTATAATATCTTGAAAAATGAAAGGTTACAGTATGATAAGTGGAAAGCAAGTTGTTTACAAATTTCTTATGAACAGTGGAAAAGCATGGATGTTGGTTGCATGCACTGGAGGAACCCAAAGAAGCAAGTAATGGTCACACATACTAGTAGGTTTTATAATTATTTTTCTAATCATATTTTTATACTATGTTAAGTAGCTGTTTTTAATTAATCCTAACATCAAAACTCCTTTATAAGCTAAGGTCCCATGTGAAGTTTTTTTGTTTTTTTTTGTCTAAAGATTTTAATTAACTTTATTTGCCATAAATTCTAGGAAATAGAGATGAAGAATGAGAAAAACTCATTATATTCGATACTGCATTAGTAAGGGACTATTTGCCTATTAAATTATAGATCCATGGTGCAGTGGTCTAAGGAGCCAAACTACGTACACCATAGTATGAAAGCTATGTGGTTCGAGCCCAATTGAAAGCTATTTAGTTCGAGTCCACTTGATGACTGCGTTTACAGTGAAACCACAATCTAGTTTCGGGCAACATATTATAAGCAGAATTTAGGTGGTGTATGACTGTCTTCAAATCCTGTGTCCCAAATTCGTAATATGAATTTAGAATGTGTAAGCCTAACTCAAACCTAGAATGATCTGAATCATCATCCAGGACAAAATCTGTGACCTCTTCTGCAGAATATGACGGTTTTTATTTTTTTAAACAATGCAAAAGTTGTCAATATAATCGCTGTACAGAAGCCATTTTGAGCTTAAAACTTCTGCAAATCATTCTTGATTGAAAAAAATAGTTTAGAAGGCGTTAGGCATGTTGCTCTTTATTGAGATAGTAAAGATTAGTAAAGATCACTATGGCGTTAGGCCAATATTAATACACAGAGACTCTAATCATCACACACCCTTGATGACTTTATTACAGTGATACCAATTTTATGAAAAACAGGATCGCCGTATTATTACAGTGGTTATGCTTAAATGGTTAATACTTTTTTTTTCTCAGAAAAAAAATGCACTTGTTTTTTTTTTTTTGTTTTTTTTTTGGCTTGCGAAAGTTTCTGACTACACTTGCTTGTTGAAATATTTTTCATTATTATAATGGAACAATCAACAAAAAATAAATATTAGATAATATTAGTATTATCTAGCTTTCAACAAAAACATAGCTAATGAAATTTCGCCAAGTTATTTGGTAAAAAAGAAAAGTAAGAGGTTGCAGGAAAATCCTTTTTGTTAGAATCATTTTTATTGTGAAATCCAGCATTCTGGTATCAATTTCACTGGACCCATTTTAAAGGAGTGGAATGCAAACTGTTTTTCCGTGATCTCAATTTTCTCACAGTAAGGTGTATAAAAGATTGGAAGAATTATGATAAACCGTTTCAGAAAAACGACTTTTAAAAATTTTATCTGTTACTTCTTTTTTTGGACTCCCGGCGAAGCCAGCAGAGTCCTGTGAAATTATGTCCGTCTGTCCGTTTCTATCTCCATTCTTTGTCTAAATTGCCTATTCTTCTGCAAAAAATTTTTTTGCTGAAATTTCTTATGAAATTGAGAGGTCATAAAGGAAAGCGAATGACAGTTTTATTTTTTTGAAAAAATATTTTCGATACTGGACTCGAATATTCCATCAGAACCTTTGTAGATGTTGCATGAAATTAAAGGAATTTAGGGAAATTTTTTTACCTGTATGACCACCTGTCGATAATTCATGTTCAAGAACCCGGACTTTTTTTTGTTATATTAAAATTTTTTTTTAAATGTTAAATAAAAATACAACAATATAGCGACTTTACATGCTTTTAAATAAAAATATCAGAAAGAGTGCTTTTAAATAAAAATATCAAAAAGAGTAAAAGGAACTACACAAGAAAAACCAGCGGAGGATAAAGAGAATAAATAGAAGAAGAAGAAAAAATTATTGTAATAACAATGATAAAAATAAATAAACAACTAATATAAACTTATAAGTCAGTAACTATTATAATAAAATTTGGTTTGTGCTGTCCCATTTTTTAAGAAATTTTTCCGTCCCTTTCACTTTTGTTATTACAACTAATTTCATATTCTATTTTCTTAACAAACTTTATTTGGGTTATAAGCTTAAGTATTGAAATATTTTTCAAAATATGCTTTAAAAGTAGGTTGAGATTCTTTTAGTAAAACAGAGTAAAGCTCTTTAGAATTAGCTTTATCGAGTGTTAAAGTTCTACCTTTTCAGAAAACTATCTTATGCATGCTAAACAAGCCGTTTTTCCATTATCACTTGATTTATGGCCCGAAGAGCTTTTTGGCTTTTCTAAAATGCTATGCTTCAATTATTTTGAAAATTTTTTTTAATATTAAAAATATTATTTCTATTAAATTAAGTTTTTCTGCCATTTTGAAAACATGGTTTACTTTAGGCCTAAAATAGCATTTTTGAAGTTTTATCAAAATTTGCTCATTATTTTTTTTATGTTTGGGCCCAGGCCCTAAAACTTAGTTGCAAAAATGTAAATTTCTCAATAACTTATTTCCTGATTCTGTTTAATTTTTTCCTTTGGTGTTTGAAAATGTCATTTTCGATAATTATTTCTAGGCTTTGATCATTTTGAGAATTTGGGTCCCAAGGCTAGTTTATTTTAGGACTAAAAACAAGAAATTTCAAATAATTTTAAAATCCATTAAATTTTTTTTTTAATTATGTATGAAGACTATATATAAGGGTATTTTTGACCCAAACGGTTACCTATCAATCTTACATTTTTTTTTTTTTTTTGGCATTGGGCCCAAATGTGATAATTTTTATAATTTTTTGAACAAAAATGACATATTTGAAATTTTTCAAATGCGCTTTCAGTCATTATTTAAATTTACCATGGAGTTGAAGGATCATAGAGAGTATCTAATGACTCAAATATCTACAAGCTTTTTTTTTCCATTTGTTTGGTTTATTTACAGATATGGTAATTTTAATTCTAAAAGTAATGTATTCGAACTTTCCTTATAATAATTTTATTTTTTACCCTTGTTTAAAGTTGTAGGAATAAAGAGGGCTTCTTTTGCGGCATGAGGAACCTGTCAGAATATTATTTTATGCGAGAAATTATGTTTCGATTCTGCTGAAGCTTTGTTTGACATTTAACAATTTTATCATGCTGCATATCAGTTATTTAAAAAAATTTATTGGGTTTTGTGCCTATTCTTAGGAAAAATAAGATTTTGTTTAAAGGGAATATTTTAGCGATTGTTAAGCCCATTTGTCTGCGAAGTTTTCAAATATTTGATTCTTAACATTGTATTATTTTTAAAAAGCTTTTAAGAAAGTAAGCAGGCATGATAAATCTCCTATGACTCAAGGGACATATGACCTGCCTATAATCCTAAATATAAACTAAAATGCATTGTATACAACTTCGTTATCATTAGTAATATTAAAATTATTTTATATTTAGAAAGTGTGTTTATTATTCAGTGGCCATACTCTATTAGCAATATTTTTTGCTGTTAGTCGTCTCCTCGTTATTTTCACATTCTCTCAAAAGATCTTGTAATTGATTGATAGGTTGATTGATTATATGTCATTTGACCAAAACTGAATTTTTTTTTTTTTTTAATTTGAATAAAAATCGGTTGATTTACTTAATTTTTTTCAAGAGTTTTAAGGGAATAATTCGTTAATAGCCTCCCAAATGACGTGTGTTGAAAAATTCTAGTTTTCAAATTATAGCCCGAAATGGTCTAAGGGTATTTTTAATTTTTTGCATGCTTGTAGGGATTCTCTAGCATCTTCCGCTGGTTGCATTTTTGAGGAAATTCTTGTTCTAAAGTTTTACCCTAAAATGCTCTCGACTAATCAGAGCACTTAATTTTCAAAAATTTATTTCTCCAGAATGGCTTGGTTGTTTTTGTATGATGATTTAATACCATAGAAGGAACTCAGTAAGAGTGTTACTGATAATTATTTTGCCCATAAACATGCCTAAATTTAGTCAATTCTCGTTCCAAGAACATAATTTTAAAGTTTTTCCGGAAAACAGATCAGCAATTTCTTTTAACTTTTGCATGGAATTAGCGATCCATAGAAAGAGGGTATCTTTCGATCCATATACCTGTTGAAAAATCCCATATAGGAGGATATTGGACCAGAATCCGATAAATTTTCCTATCAAAAATAACGTATTTGTGTTTTTTTCGAAAATTAATGATTTATTCTCAAATTATACATAAAGATAGAGAAACATACGTGCATTTTTAGAGTCACCTGTTGGGATATTTTTCAAGGAACTTGTTTCGGCTAAATTCAAGTTAAAAAGTCATGTTTTTTTTTTTTTTAGAAAGCCTCAAGATAATTTTTTTTCAAATTTAACATAAAGATATAGACGCATATATCTTTAGAACTCTATAAAGATGTAGAGTTCATTCTTACGAATATCACCTGTTAAAATATTTCGTCTATTGGCTAAAAATGAGTCAAATTTAAAATTGTGTAGTTAATGACGCGAAAACGATTTAGGATAATTTCCAGCGATGTTAATGAATTTTTATTTTATATTTTTACTCTTTTGGAAAGAATCTGTTATGTAAAAAAAATTACAAGAAATATGTATAGATATATAAATATATTAATATATAAATATATTAATCATAACTTTTTCTACACATATGTAACCGAGCTTTATTCTGTTACCTTTGTAATTTAGTTATTTTTTTTCCAATGAATTAAAAAAAAAAAATATCCAACAAAAATATGATGCATCGAGATTTTTTTTCACTCCGTGTCCGTGTTAAAATGCCAATAATTCATGAAGAAATTTTGTACCGGTTTGATATTATATTGAGAACACAGTGCGTTAGCATATTTTGATAGTTTTCCGACATCTTTAGACGTTATTTTTGATTTCAAAATTGTTTAAATCCTGAATATTTTATGATATTTACGAAATAGAAATATTTTCATTGCATCGTTTTATTTTCTGCATCAAACTCATTTATTGGTGTATAACAAATTGATTACTTTTAAAATGTTAAATAAAACAAGGGCTTGACGTCTATGAAGTCATTAAGTGCCTTTTACGACAGAAGTGAAATTCCAACAATTTTTGGCTAGCTATCCAAATTTCTTCAACAATTTAATTCCTATTACATGGGTGTTATTTAATGTCTAACAGTCAATAAATATTTGTAATATCACGTGAATTTGAAGTATGACGTTATTTTATTAATAGCTGAAAATATTAATTTCCCTAATTCATTGTTTTTTTTTTTTAAGAAATGAATGAAAAGTTTTATTGCCAAAGCCTTAAGACTTTCCTTTATAAATATTTATACAAAGTGACGTCACTTTCGATGAGATTCGTCGATTGATGGCTAAATTGTTACCTTTAATACTTATAAAAATATGCGCAACATACCTATCAGAAAACCGTTATAATAATTATGCAGCTAAGATATATACTTTTTTTTTTTTTTTTTTGTTTTTCACAATTTTTCGTGTGCTATGTATATTCACTTACCGTCATGTTAAAAAATCATAAATTTGTCAAACTTTTTTTTTGAGCACTTATGGACTTGAGCTATTGAAATCCTCAGTGAATTTCATTTATCAAACTCTAAAATGCACTAAAGTAACAGAGAAGCCTGACTTGATATTTAGCGCCATAAGTCACTGGACTAAAAATGAGAAGAAAAAAAATCCTTTATTCTAAAACCTTAAGTTTACATCAATAAGTAAGAGATTTTTTTATTAAGTTCTTGAAGTTTTGTTAGGGTCTTGTCGTAGCTATTTTATATTTCATTAATATTAATTGAGTAATATGAGAGGTTATAGAACTGCTGTTGTGGAAGTTGTGCATTTTATTTTACCATTGTCCTAAATATATTATTGGAATAAAACAGACTTTCTCCTCTGCAGCTTTGCTCAGTTTGCTGTTGTTATTTAGATAAAGATTGTCAACCGAATGAAAGATTTAACCGAAGTGGATGGAGTTCAGGTTCTAGTCGTGCTGCGTTGTTTAGAAACTATAAGATATAAAACATGTTCATTTAGTTAAAATCACTCTCAATTTATCATAATTTTGTACGCCGTACATCACCTTTGTATGAATGATGAACTTATACTTTGTTTTAACCATATCAGTTTAAACCATTTTTACCCGCAATAATTAACATGAAATAGCTTTTCGCAAAATAATTTTTAAGATTAGGAAATTATCTTGACAGGTTTGTTTTTCTCTAGATCGGAAGGGTGATGTAATTAAAATTTATATCTATTTTCTCCTCAGTATCTAAAACGAGGCACGTTTTGTTACCAAGATTTTTTTGTAAAAAATTATATTTTTGTATTTAGTTTTTATTATTTATTAACATTTAATTGTTCTTTTGTATATTTATAGCATTTTATTAGCAAACAACACTTAAAATATTATAACCCAAACGTTTTAATCTGCTCTTCTTTTCACCATGATTCTTAAGAAGTAAGATATACCTGGTTTGCTTAACTTTTAAGAAAAACTAACAAAAAGTGACTATTTAACTTTTTATGAATTAGATCCTGATATTTAATACGGTGTACACTAACTTTATCCCCAAGAAGACTTTAAAATAAATCCGTTTTAAAAGATCCAAAACGTGTACGTAATTGTCGTTGCTGCTATATTCTTGTTAACATGCCGACATACTAACAATGTTTTAACTTTAAAATATATGTTTGGTTAAACCATAAAGTTTGAAGCAAATTGGAAATCAAATTAATTAGAAATAAAAATCTGATTTTTTTATTAAAGAATATCAAGAATCAAAACAGCGCAATTAAATTTCCAATAGTTTTAAAATTTCCAGTTGCTATAATGTTATAGCTATGACAGCATTCTTACGTACAAAAAAACACATTTCACAAGAAACTAAGCTTTAAAAGGTCCCCCGCTTTTATTTTAACCAGGGTCTTGTATTTTCACCAACTATCTTGTACATAAAAGTCTCAAAATTTTTTTTATTCTTTTTTGATGATTTAGTGGGTAATACTCAAAGTATTTAAAATTTGAAGTTCTGAATAAATTTTCCAGCAATTCATTCAAAATAGAGAATTTTGACATTCCATTATCCCTAATAATAATAATTTAGTATTTTATCATTTTCAAAAAAAAATTTTAACCCTTACTACACTATAAGTGTTCTAAAATTTTAACCCTTACTACACTATAAGTGTTCTAAAATTTTAACCCTTACTACACTATAAGTGTTCTAAAATTGTGGTTTTCATATCATCTTTGGTCTAAATTTAAATAAATTTTTTAATCTTTTGAGTTAATTGATATCAAAAAAAAATTCTTCGAGAAAATCCCAAACCGTTGCAAAATTTTACAAGATTTTTGTGCCCAAATCATGACTTATCGAAAGCTTTTGCAGCACGAAAAAAAAGCTTTTAATTTACTTTTTTGCTCAATCGTATAGCAGTAATAATTAATAGAAATCTCGAATAACAAATTTTTATTATATTATAACGTTTTTCATCATGAATCCAAGAGAATTCATTAGTTTTATACTAATGGTGAGATCAAAATTAAATCCTTTCTTGAAAATCCTCGTTAGAAAAATTTTTTTCGATCTTGTCTCACAGTACGAGAGAATACTCAAAAATATTATTCCAAGTACCATAAAATGATTTTTCTTGACAATGCTTTACTTATATAAAGAGTTTTATGAAATAACCTTTTTGAGAACCTTTTTATTGATCTTTTCAACCTTCTTCCAAAAGCATCAGATATTTTTATCATTGTAACAAACTTTTACAGTACGTTAAATTGTACTTCCCAAGGAGGTGATCTGAGCATGTAGAAAAAAACACAGTTAACAATTTAAAATTAAATAAATCACCAGGTTTTAATCAAATATCGTATCATATGGATGCGCCTTTATTGTGAAACCACTTACCCAGATTATAAATCTTTCAATCAAGTCTAAATTTTTTTTGCAGACGACTGCAAAAATTTCCAAAACCAGTCCTTATTTAAAAAAGCTGAAGCAAAAAACTACAGACCAATATCTTGGTTGATAATTGCTTCCAAAATCAGAATTTCGAAAAGGTTTTTCTTGCCTGTTATATTTTCATGAAAAAATTTTGAAAAGGAATACCACACCAGATTTATACTTTTACGAAATGATTTTTTATCTCCAAAAAACCTTTGACACAATTGATCACACGAATTTGCTTGAGATATTACAGCCCATGTGTTTTTCAGAAAACGTAGTTTCTTAGTTCAAATCCTCTCTCTCAAATAGGAAAATTTGAAACTCACAGCACCAATAAAAACAAAGAAACGAAAAATAAAAGAAATATAAAATTAATAAATCATACTATTTATTTGCAATTTGTAGTTCTGTTTCGCTTTTCATTTTCTTACTTATGGTTATAACTTACGGTTCTTACTTAGCTTTAATACATAATAAATATAATTTTTCACAATTTTCTGATCTTAACGTTATCTGGTGGCATCGAGTCTAATCCAGGCCCTGTGCAACACAATACAGAATATTTTTTGCAAGAACACCAGCAATTATTGCTTTCCTTTAGACAAAAGGGACTAAATTTCATTCATCTCAATCTAAACAGCTTATTATCGAAAAATTTAAATTTCAGGGGAATTGCAATTGGCACAAAACCATCAATCATTGAAACCTCTGAAAGTAAGATTTATTGCTCCGTGGTTGACGGGGAAAATGTATGATAACACCAGCATATTTCTCGTTATTTTTAGCGATTGTAATTGTTACTTACAATAATCTAACTAGAAAAACTGTAAGTCCAGCATAAAAACCTAAAATATTTTAAGTACTTCATGAAACGAGAAGAAATATTGAAAATTTGGGTAACCCCTTTAAAAAAATCCTGAAGTTAGCAAAAATCGCTTGTCAAAATTGCAACAGATTTTATTTGAATAAATGTATAATAGAATGAACTATATTACTACTAAGTTGCATTACCCTAAGGTTAGTGGAACAGGTTTAGCTGATAAAACACCTATTGAGAGTCGATAAAAACATGCATCAGTTAATTAACAGATAATATACAATAGCATTAAAAATTCAAATAGAATTCATAAGACTATTAAAAACACAAGGTTATTACAAAAAAAAAATACGTCACATTACTGTACTTAGAGCTCCTATTTGAGGTTACGGTAAAGAGAATTGGTCTCTTGGTGGGATCGAATTGGCACTTCTAGGTGTCTGAAACTAACTTCTTAACTGCTCGCCAGATAACCACATAATTACATTAAACCTTTTAAGGTGGCTCAAAAGTGAAAAATCATAAAAATATAATTTTGAACTAAATAAAGTACATAACCCTTTTCTTCGAATGGGTTTCCTTCATGAATAAATTCTTTGAATAACGCGTTAACATCACCGTGGAACTTCTGCTCAAAGCAATCCATATTGAATCTGTAGTTCTAGTCCAGGAGCTAGGGGGTCAACTTAGACAGTCAGGGGACAAATTCTAACCTTTACTATTGGGTAGGTATATATTGTCAAAGTTTATGAAAAATGATGTTGGCCGTTCTGCGGAACGTTCCGGGTGTGACATTGGTTTACATTTATAAAATCCCATGAACAAAGTTTCAAATGTCATTCTAGACTAGGACAGCTTGTAGATAAAGTTTTAGAGTTTACCTCATTTTCATGTAAAAAAAAACACATTGAGCGACAAATCAATGTCAATGTTTTCTTTATAAAATCTGGATTGTATGGACCTTTGCGCATGTAGAAGCTGTATATAGAAATGCAGAGTGAAAGCGACAATGATGTTGATTGAGACGATGATATTGAATGGAAAAATTACAATTTAATCTCAGATAATAGCCACAGTAAAAGTGGGTGTTGAAGCTTAAACGTTCTTGAAATGACGTAAATGAGTAAGAGACAAAAAAATAACAAAAAAAAAAAACGATTTTTCATACTTTTCTGCAATTTTAATCCACCATTATGTAAATTATGACAGTTTTTAGGATTTTTTTTTTTTCAAGTCATAAAGTTAATGCCTTCTAAACCTGTAAATATCATGTTAACCAAAAAAATGGTAAAAAAAAGATATGAATAATCAAAGTGCTGAAACATACTTGAAAAACCAATTTTTTCATTATGAAAAACCCTTACCAAGTTTGTTGGTCAATATCTCAAGATATTGGGGCTTAAGTGTTGAAACTT
Source organism: Euphysa ruthae (assembly GCA_035046665.1). Taxonomy (NCBI): domain Eukaryota; kingdom Metazoa; phylum Cnidaria; class Hydrozoa; order Anthoathecata; family Corymorphidae; genus Euphysa; species Euphysa ruthae. The sequence goes on from JAUZNK010062237.1 coordinate 11,985, forward strand.
TGTAGAAGTGTTCTACATAACTTTGTTAATTACCTTGATTAGTTTTTATTTGTTTAAAGTTCTTTGAAAAGTTAAGACCCCCACTAGCTCCTGGGCTATTAGAAGTGTCGTGATCTTTGATAAATGTTGCTATTTCTGGACCTGTAATCATCCACCTTGACAGTGCTTTAGGACTATCTAAGATGCCAATTACTCCATCGTCATGTTTTATTACACTATTATTCCGATTATATGCATGATCACCCGATATTTTTGAGAACAACCTGGTTGAATTCTAACTGTAAATCTCCCTTTTAGAAATTCTTCGTGTATTTTGAGTGTTTTTATGCGAGTTCCTTCAAAGACCTTGTAAACGAAGGAAGCCACCTTTTATAATGGGTATTATCAGTAGCAAACATCCATGGAATAATATTTTTAAGTGAGTCAACAAAAGTGTCGAAGTTTCCTTCACTTATACTGCGAACAAAGGTTAGCATTAAACACTCATGCTCTAATACAATATACTAATATTCAAATTTTTTCTTTGTAAGTCTATCCATTCTTCAAAGTCAACTGCCTCGCTGCTACCGCCATAAAGTTATTAACAGCCGATGGAGAGTTGCAGAATTTACCTGATGGACATACCTGATTTCCTTTTTACATGGATGGTTGACAAAACTGTTTCTGCTGCGCCAGTATTCTTGTTTTAACAACAGATACACTGGTTAATCTGCAGTAATCACTGGAACTTGGTTAGGATTGGTGTTGTTTAATAGTTTTTTTTATCAGCCTCGTACAATGTGTCACCATGGCTGGAAAATTAAAATCAATAATTCAATGTATTCCAACGTATATTTTAATAACGTGGGCCAAAAATTAGTTTCGAGCTATTTATTTCAGAAGATTCCCACATGCTTGGTTCTGGTGTACTTAGAGCTCCGATTTTAGCTTACGGTAAAGAAAATCAATGGTCTCATAGGGGGATTGAACTCGGTATCTGGGTGTTCCTTCAACCGTTTTACTTTTCTATAAAAAGCACACGGACAAGTTTTATGGTATATTGACTCAATTGCAACCATATCGCCCTCGCTTAAACATGCTACCAACATATCGCCACTTAAAAGTTCTGCACCTTCACGAACTCTTTGATCTAAATGTAGCTAACGTTGTAACTATTACCTTAAACGTTTTCTCCCTCTCATATTTCACAGAATATACCTCTTAGTTTTCACTAGTTTGTCTACAACGTAATGATTCGGGTTCATGATCCATCCATCCCATTATCAGTAATTGTCATAGTTTCGTCGTTAACATCCATTGGATCATGCTTATTAGCCAAACGTTCGAAATCATCGCATTTGTTTACATGTTTTTTGAAACTTAGCGCTTTTTGAAATAAAAGACTCCTTTAGTGACAGGGAGTTTTCTGATAAACGGTTTGTAGATAAACCAAATAAATAAGCTTCTACCCAGAACTTCATACTTATCAATTTTTAAACATTGTAATTCCCTAAAATGATAAAGATTTTTGTTAAAAATAGGGAAAAAAACACAGTTCCAATCTCATTTTACTAACAAATAATAAATTGTTTAGCTACATTACGCGAAAGATGTAAAAAAATTAGTGGAGTTGAAAACCACAAGTTTTATAGTAGAAAAAAACAAATCAATAAATATAAAAACAAGCCAAAAAATGCTTTTTTCTGATAACGCAAATGTTTCTTTTCTTTTTTTTTAATTATGTAGCTAATCTTTAAAATAATAAAACATCAATGAATCCAGTTTCCAAATAATATTAAACTTTTATAAACTCTTTTCATAACCCTTTATTTACTTTTCTTATTTACTTTTCTTATTTACTCTTCTTATTTACTTTTCTTATTAGGTGTTTTCTTGTCGAGACATAGCAGCTATTAAGACACAATCACAATTTTCCAGAGATTTTTTCCACACTGCCAGGATCTATTTCGGTCTGTAAAATACATAAAATCAAAGACCCATTTTAGCTTCTCATCGATTTTTGGCTTTATACATACAGTATGTAGATTTATCATACAAAAATTCACACTTGTGACACGAAGTGCCGTATGATGGTGTTTTTTTTTGGAACTAACAGACTGCACTATTTGTTTACTGGACTGTTAAACAAAATTAAATTAGCCTATGTTTTTTAGACTTGACGATATTTTCTTTATCTTTTGCAATTTTTGATTTAATTGTATGTTTCAGTTCAACATTTAGTTGTTATATGTATTTTAAGCGTCGAAACCATGTATGAGAGTATATAAAGATGTGTTTTAAGAAATCAATTAGCATAAAATTTGCTTACTTATTCTCTTTAAAATTTCACATGTTCTACCAAGTATGTCAGTGAAACAAAATCTCAATTTAAAACACGGTAAAACAACACGAAAAATGCACTTTATATGGAAAATATGAAAAATTCGTAATACGCCACATACAAAGAAGCGAAAGTTAGAAATAAACTCGTTAGAGTCAAAAACACTAAAAATAGAAAATAATAAATTCGAGCGCAGTGCACGCAAAGCATTAAAAGTAAAATTCCAGTAATGCGCCCCTAAAATAAGAGAAATGAAGTTTTGAACGTCATCTTTATGTAATTCTGCATATTGAATGCTCCGAGATTACTAAATTATAATCAAATAATTGACCCATCCGATAATTATTAAAATGAAATGTTTGTTAACTAAATAATTAATTGAATTGATGTTTTGTGCTAATGCAAATATTCAACTAATTAATTATGCAAGGTGTTTTTAAATATTTTTTCTATGCATTGTGTGTATAAGTATGAGTATAAATATATAG
>JAUZNK010062248.1:0-14791 GCA_035046665.1 Euphysa ruthae
ATTCTATCTTTGGCAATCAGTATCTACAACTGACGAGTCCAAACAAGGACGAAACGCGTCTTGTAGTCTGATTGCGGATCACATATCTCAAACCCTTACTTATAAATACATATATATATATATATATTAATATTTATTTTATAAATATTTTTTTGATATATTTCCATTTAATCCTGGCTTTAAATTTATATAAATAGAAGTAGTAGGTCCATTCCAATTATTTGGCAGAAATAATTGGTACAAAAGTCTAGTATTTTATACATTTACACTATATCTAGAAGGCGAAGAATCACTCAAATATTTTTTAACTTCTAGTGGATATTCAACACAACTAGGGAAACACCCTTTACAGCAGGAATTTTGAAGTTATGACTCATCTTGTAATAAATAAGACTCATCAATGTAAAAAATAAAGGAAAGTTTCTAAAAACATAATTTAAAATTAATGGCATGATCAAATTAGATCTCTAAATATACAAAACTAAGTGGCTGTATGTGTCATAGGAAAAAAAATTTTGAAAATGTTGAATTTTTTTAAAAAAATGAGATCTTTTTTTTTTTTAGATTTTTTTCATTCAAAATCTGAAAAGGTGACTGCAATTATTTACTTTTATTTTTTTTCGTACGAAGGTTTATAATCCTCTTTCTTTTGCACATTTGTAAAAATCTTTCATATTAAATTATTGTGATGTAAATAAAACAAAAGACATTATTTTAATTCAGTATGTAGTACATTTCTATCATCCATAATTCCATGCATAAGAAAACTTTTTAAGTATACTAGCAATCGGGTTTGGAGAGCCCAAGATCTGCCAGTCTCAAATAAAGTTGAATTAACAGTTTTTGTGATAGATGAGCAAAGAAATTATTTTTTTTGACAACAAAAGTTGTGCTTTCATCATCTATAAAGAAAAAGAACACAAAAACAAAAGGTCCAATACAAAAATTTTTATTAAATACTAATCTTAGTCTTAAAATTTTTTACAGCATAAATGATTTTTAATATCTTAACATATACAGCCCTAATTTTTCTAGCCTTTCTACACAAATGCAAAACTTTAATCAATATATAAAGATATATGGTAATTGATGATAGAAGAAACCTGCAGCAGAATTTAACAAACAACAAATTTTCTTATGCCACCAGTTATTAATATACAATAAAGCTGTAGCTAAATAGAAACATTCTGTCGACAGTATTGAAATTACTCTTGATTTGGTTTTGATTTATTGGAAGAATAGTTTACACAAAAAAAAAAAATATTTTATGGTATATTGCATACATAGTGAAATAAAAATATATTTTTTAATTGATTAAAAATATATTTAAATCTAAAATGAAATCAAATAGTTACATTTTATGAAACACCTGCCTTTATTTAAAGAAACAAAATTGAATATTAAAACAATTTATGATTACATTCGAATGGAATGTTAATGATTCTTTTGTTAAACGTTTAAATAAAATTCTGTGTAGGTAGGTATGAAAATTAATTTTGATTTCGTTTGGATTTGGTAACTAACAACAAAGATATCATAACTTATTTTCTTCATTGAATCATTCTCTACTGCTGAAATATTGTTAATAAAGAAATGGGAAGGCAAGACAAAATATGAAAAAATAGGCATAAATTTTGGCCCGAATTTTGGCTCAAAAGTGTGGAGTCAGCAAAAAAAAAAAGCTTTTTTTACTATAGAGAATTATTTTGCATTGTTGCCAAATGAGCTCCAGATTCAAAGCTCACTACGCTCGCATTTTTGCTCTGGCAAAAAACTAATTGATGCTTAATATCTCCCCACTGCTTTAAACAAAAATATATTTAGAAGAATTGATAAATATATAAATCAAAACAAAACATTATTTTTAAAAAACGTGATCAATTACAATGATTATTTGTATCATTAAGTGTGTTTTTATTGAAGTTTATTGTTGTTTATCTCTAAAATTTTGGTGATTGATGTTTATTTTATTTTTGGTTTTTTCCAATTTCAAAACTTTGATATCAATGATTTTTTTGTCTCGGTGAAAGATTTCATCAGGATTTGTCAATCTCAGCATTTATCGACATTTAAATAAAGATATTTATAAAATATATAAAATATTTATATTAATATGTTTTAATGAACATCTAAAAAGAATACTTATTTTTCATTTTGTAATACAATGACCAACGCAATTTCTTTTGGGTTTTTTAGAGACTTTTCTCATTCTGTTTATTATAGTCTTGAAGAAATATTTCAGCACATTTTAAATTTCTGGTGTTTCAATGCTGATATTTTTTACGTTTTTTACGCCTTTGAGAATATTTTTTAACGACTTTTTTAGTTACAATTATTTCTTTAAGTTCAGCATCGTCCTTTAGCCATCTGAAAAATTTCTCTTCCTTTGGTAAACATTCAGAGGTTATCAGATTATAACTAGGAAACGCATTACTCTTATTAATTTTCGTGGATGTTTTTAAACGTTTGCAAATATCACAAAGAAAACGACTACAGCCTTTAACAGGATGTATAACTTTCCATTTTTCTTTCCATTTAAAAAAAGATCTAAACAAGGCATCATCTTGATCAACTAGTTTAATAAAATTTGCCAACATAGACACATTTTTAAAATCCAATGCGTTTATAAAAGAACCCTGGACAGCAAGTCTAGGATCAGAATAATTAGCACCACCTAGTACAATAGGAATTGTATCACTTAAAAATGGCCATTTCCAATATTTCTCAGTTACATATTCTTCACATAAACGATTCTCAAATGCAAAATAAAATTTAAACTCTTTTAGTTCTTCGATACATTGTCTTTCTGATTTGCATTTCAATTTTTTTTTGATATTATGACCACAATTGCCACCAACATGGATTTCAATACCTTCTTGTTGTAGTGAGTCAACAAGATATTCACGTGGATTGCTTTTATGACAATTGCTAACTATCCAAGCAACTTGCTTAGTCTTTTTACTATTTATTTTTGTAAGATAATTATTGTTAAAACTTTTACGGTATTTACCATAAACTGAACGAATATCAGAATTAAGTCGATAGGAAATTGACCAATCAAAATATTTTCTAATATTCTCAACATCGTTCGGTGTATAAAATGGGTTTTCCATCAAATAGTAAATCCAAATTTGGAAACTTGGTTTATGTCTATAAAGCATTGTTAAAGTTTCTCTAGGTGGTACGTCCCAACCATGAAACACTACTGCGTCACTAATAAGAAAAAAGTCTTTGTTGTATGTCAATTCACAACCAGTAAAGTAGCATTTACATTTTGATCCGTAATCAATATGTTTATCAGAAATAGATGGCCAAACATCCTTTCCAAAAAATTTTGTAAAAATCAAAATAACTTTAAGAGATTTGATACGATGTTGAACAGGATTTAAATTGAGCTTAAAAATCTCTTCATCAGGATGTTTTTTCTCCAGTTGTTTATAGTATTCCTTATAAAAAAATAAAAAAATGCAAAACATCACCAAAACAACTTTTTTGTTAGAAAACATCAGTGATAAAAAACTGTAAATGTTTTTCATAGCAGAAAACATTGAAAGCATTCATGTGATTTCGAGACAGAACTTCGTGTTCAATAATTCATGGATTTGTAAATAATTTATTTTTATTTTTTAATACATACAATAAAATTTCTAATTAATTAGATACCAGTTCACATTTGACAAGTTTTGTATCTATTTTTACTTTTTTTTTATAATTTAAATCCATGTATTTGTATAAAAAATAAAATTATTTAATGCTAGTGGTTTTTAATCATCAACCTATGCCAAATAACAAATTTATTTAAAAAGACATTCAAGTTAATTTTACTATTGCAAAGTGATTAAGAAACTTTCTTAACAGTGCCACAGTGGCTGGAAAACTTTCTCTGTTCTGTTGATTACAAAAATTCAAACAAAAAAAAAACAATTTAAATAGATCTAATTTTAAGCACACAAATCAAATATAATAATTTTATACAACTATTATTATTTATTTATAAATATTATTTCTATATGAGAAAATATGATGATGGCTAAGATAAGTATTTGGTCTGTTAAAAACAAAATTATTTTAAAATTCCTAAAACTATTGTTGTACATACCTTTTGCAGGTCAGTAATTGCTTCCTTCAACTTCTTAGCATAGTCAAAACGTTCTCCTTCAATAAAATATTTTAAAAATTAACTTTCAGAAAATATTTTCAAGATTTGAAAATAGTTTATTTTACATTCTTTTTTTCTACTTAAAGCGATTATCCTGATGAATTAATCAATCAGACATCGTCAAAATTGTTTTCGAATTTTTAAATGATAGCAACAATCAAAATTTTTTAAAAAGAAAAAATGGCTTTTCATTATTTCAGTTTTAGATAAAGGAATTGAAATAAAACAAAGCTTGAAAATAGTTTGGAATTTTGAAAAAAAAAGGTTAGAATTTATTAATGGATTATATCATTTTAAACCAAATAACGGAAATGCTATGTTCGCATATCGCTCAGTTGGTAGAGCATCTAACTCCCAACCCCCAATCACAGGGATCATGGGTTCAAATCAGTATAGGTATCTCCCACTCAGCGTATAAGTAGCACTTTGGTACAGTAAATTTGGAGTTTTAACTCATCTTTAGATTCCTGAATAGTAGTGGCTTCAAGCCTTGCAGGAGTTGTGTAAAAAAAAAAAAAAAATTTTCTTTCAAAAACATTTTATTATCAATGTACGCTGATGATTGAAAGGTATCGAACTACAATCTGTAGTACTTTGATCATCAAATATTAATGCAAGAATGCTCACTGTGAAGCAGGAAATTGAAGTGCGTCCTAACTTTCTAATGAGTAAGTGCCAAACGTTTAGTTCTCATTTTCCATTAGGGCAGCTATCATTTCTATATAGCCAGAAATGAGAAACTCCTGAAGAATCTGAATTTCAGCATTAGAATAGCAGATAGCAAGATCATTTATAGCCACCTCATGAATATCTATCCAATTTTCATTGCAGAATGAGAATTGTATGAATAATGAAAGTGTCTTGGCTAGTACAAGAGAGGGAAAAAATTAGCTTGGAAGAGTAATTACAAAAAGTTATTCAACAGTGAGTTTTAATGGACCAATAACAGTTTTTTAGGGATTACTACAGATTAAGAGCTAATGACTCGAGAAGGCTATTATGAAAGTGAAGATTTACAAGGCTGCAAGAGTATCAGAATCATGTGTTGCTTCAAAAATATAAAGTGCCAAGTGATAGTGGGGTGATCACAAATGTAGTCAATCAGATTATGAAGGATTGTCATCCTTAAGGCATTATAGTCAACTGTTTTGAGGACAGGATAATGCTCTAGAAAGAAGCAGTAACTATAGAAGGAAGATGGGAAACAAAGTAATGGCAGTTACCATACGGAAGATCAAGGATTTACTTCAAAAAAACAACTGACAATAGAAAAGTTGCAGTATTGTTTTGTTCCAGAAACATTACAGAAGTAATAGTTTTACTAAGTCAGCTTTAGAAAAAGTATTTAGATCTTTTTTGGCTTTGCAAATTAGGAGGAAGCTTTTCCATGGAAAGTAACTTGGTGAACTAAGAGAAAATTTATGTTAAATATGTGGTTAGTTAATATAGTGTAGTCAAGGCAGTAGGTAGAGATCTATATAGCTTTTCCAAACTATTCATGCATGAAAAATGGACATTAAATGATATAAATTCTATTTACAATAAGATGCTTTGTTGGGGAGAAATTTAATCAAATTGATGGACCTGAGGAAAATTCTCTAAGGCAAATATAGCTGAAGAGTTTGCAAATAAAATAATTTTGTAAAACTTTGATTCCATCTTCTGAAATGTAAGATCAAGTAAAAGTCAAAGAAATAATTAATGAAATAATGTCGTCTTGTATTTATTTTGCCGAGAAAACTCTTTTAAATGCTTCCTCTATAGTTCTCTTATTTTTCTTACTATTTTCTTCATAAACTCATAAAAATGAATTATATCTGAACATAAAAATCGTTTATTTAAAAAAAAAGGGAATGAAAGTCATTTTATTTTCAGGATAAACGCCCTTTATGTGTTAACAGTTGCAATTAAAACATTACCACGTTTGAGAACTTATTATGATAAACCTTCCATAAATTGGTTGATCTAACAAAATTTTGATAAAAATGGGCTGAAAGCAAAAATCTATAATACAATGCATAATGGAAGTAAGCAAGCAAGTACTTATTCACTATCAATAAAAACACAACAGAATAAATGTTAAAAATTTAAATATAACACAATATTGTAACCAATGGGGCCTGTATTAATAGCAGGGATAAACAAAAGAAAAGCTAAAGCCTTGTTTTCGTTGTGCTCCCTCGATGGGTAGGTCTGTTAAAATATATAATATACTTATTTAATACAAATAATATATTATGCCGCATTTAATATCACACAAATTACACCAGAATCGTATTTCCGTTTTGATTTTGCAAGGTAATGTTTCTTCACATTATATTTGAATGTATTAATATCGTTACTAGCTTTTATGCATTCTCTTAAATTGTTCTATATCGAGGGACCAAAATAAGAAATAGTGTTGCACTTATGCATTGCTCCAATCTGCCGTTTACATAAAGTCAATTTATTCGTTCAAAGTGATCAATTGTAAATGCTCTCTGTTTCCCAATAGAAGACAGTACCTAATATAATTATTTTGTGCAGTTTGAAGTTTTGTTTTTACAGTTTTATTAATATTTGCACACCATGAAGAACAAGCATAGTCAAAATGAGGCTGAATTAATGAATTACATAAAAGCCTTCAAAGTGCAGGAGATAAATATTTACTGTTTCTCTATAAAAAATTTAATTTGTAATTTATTTTGGAAATTACATGAAGCGCCAAAAACTCTCCAGTGTTTCATCAAAAATACATCCAAGATATTTAACCTTGGTATGTTGCTTAATTTTAATACCATGATAACTGAGTTTTCTTCAGTTTGTATTTACTTACAAAAAGCATAGCCTTAGTTTTATCTCTGCCAAAATGAATGCTTAATTTATTATCAAAAAACCAGTTGTGGAGCTTTGAAAAGTCCTTATTTAACTGCCTTTCTATTTCCTTCACATTGTTATTTTGGAATAAAAGACACGAATTGATAGCATAAAAATATAAATCACTTTCAACTGCTGCTGGCATATCACTTATGTAGAGAAGTAAAAGTAAAGGTCCTAGAGTGGAACCTTACGTAACATCACAGGACAACTTACAAGGATCAGAAAGCACCTCCCTTATATTTCTTTATAGTGTTCTATCAGATAAATATGATTTAATCTAATTTATAATATTTGTGTTAAATTTTAAAAAGTAACATTTTATCATAAAGTATTTTATGGTTGATTGTGCCAAATGTTTTTTGTAAACTTATGAGTATCATTCCTGTTAAAATTCCTGACTAAAAGCCCTTTAGGATTTTACCATTGATAAAGCAGAGGATGTGGAATGTTTCTTGCGGAATCTTGATTAATATTTAAAGGAAAATTTTGGTGTGCAAGGAAAATGTTTGTCTGATTATGTACAACTTTTCAATAACTTTTGAAATTAAAGGTAGAAGGGATATTGGCCTATAATACTTAGGATCTGTTTTACATCCTTTTTTTAAACAAAGGTTTTAATTTTGCTATTTTACAACTGCAAGGAAATGTTGCTGTTGAGATTGAGAGATTGCATAGTTGTGAAATCAGTAAAGAAAGGATCTTTGCTCCATCTTTTAAAAATATAACATTTAATTCCCTGTGCTATAGAATCTTTTATGGTTTTGAGTATGTCTTGATTTTTGTGTTACTAGGGTAAAATTAAAAATCTGATCTTATTTTTAAGTTTTTGTAGTAGGACAATGTAAATGCCATAAAGATTTAGGAATTTACCATAAAAATTTAGGAACTAGGTGATTCAGGGAATTTCGATACTAGTTTACTTGCAAAATTTGCAAAACGGTCTTTAAATATTTCAGCTGATAATTTTGGAGCAAAAATGTTTTAAACATATATCTGACACTTGGGATGATTTGGATGGTAACCATGGTTTCTTGGTGAATGAAAAGGAACCAAAAAAGATGAAAAAATAAAACCTAAATAATTAATAAATAATTAATTGATTCTACTAATAAATATTATATTTATTTTATTGTTCTTTTTCTGCCGGAAAAATTAGTTTTATATTTTCTTAAAAAATTATCTGAATGTTACAAAACCATAAAATTTTTTAAGAAAATTGGTACCGGACATAATTTTAAACTGTTAATTACCTATTTTTTAACCTAAATTGAATCTATATAATTAGATTTAACTTGCAACACAGATAATTTGCTCAGCTCATTCCCACCAAATGTTGAACTTTACCTATTTTTGTACAATTATTTAAATTTTTGTATGTTTTATTTATATTTAATTGTTATATTAAATATGTTATTATAAAATGAATTTAATTTAATTCTTCCTGGTATTTGCTTTCATTTTTAAGGAAATAAAAAATTTATAAATACACCTTATTATTTGGGACATAGCTCCATGACGTTTAAAAAGTAAATTTTCCATACTTAGAATTCCTTCCAATTCATAGCACACATCCGATTAAAAAATTTGGAAACCTAAAACTTGTTAAGTTAGAAAACTAATTGACTGATTGACCCAGCTTTTGTTTACTTTTAAGAAGATAGTCAACGTGGGAAAAAAACAAAATCATGCTTGGATTTCAACATAATTTTCAAAATAACTATTCCAGGTAATCATGTTTCTCATAAATTATTATAAAAAAGCTATTACTTAGACTTACAATAGACACAAAAGTTTTTGTTGCTAGTGCCATTCATTTCCCTCTTATGATTGTTTGATTTATAATCTGGTGAGTGTTGCCTGTTAGAAGCCACCAATTGTAAGTATTCAACAATTGGCTTTACATATAAAATTACAGGAATTAAAAATACACACCAAGAACAGCCTCTCTCTTTTTCTCTTCTAATTTGCGAATCAAACGAGCTGTTTCAGGATCCTTTAAATAACATTTATATTAAAGCAGGATTTTGATAAATACAGAATGCTAAGTCTCAACCTTTGCATATTTAAAAAAAAAAAAAAAAAAATTCGTAAGCTCAGGAACTGAATATATCATTCAGATTCACTAGACCTAATATATTTAAATTAAAAATTCAATTAAAAAAATACTCTCTTAATTAAGTACAAACATTCTTTAGTCACAATATTTCTTCTCTTAAAAAAACTTAATTAAAAAAAATTATATATATTAAATAATACAAAATATATAAATAATATTAAAAATAAATAATAATATATAAAAAAAACAATGTTGTTTGAATCAAAGCTAATTATATTAATGTTAATAATTAATTAATATCATCTTTAAATATCATATTTAGCATATTTAAATATCATATTTAAATAATTTAAATTCCAGTGTTTAAATTTTGTAAAATTAAAAAGAAAACGACGCTTGCGTGGATTCGTTGCGTTACTGTCAAATAAGCAATTTGTGGCAAATGCCTATTAGCCATGAGCTATTTAAAATAGGATAAATTACATCTTCTAAGCTTACAAAAATGTTTAAAAACATTAATGAGAAATTGGGTTTGAAATTTAAAAAATAAAAGCTGCTAATATTAATATAAAAATATTTTTTGTGTCCATACACCCAGCCATACAGCTCAAATTCATGAACTGAAAAATAGACAAAAATGAGAAACTGAACTTTAAAAACGCAGCTATAAAAAAAAAAAAAAAAAAAAAACCATCTGACATAAATATTGCAGAATAAAACAAAAAAGCCTTCATCACCTTGATTGTAAGAAATTGTAAAAAAAAATGTTATAAAATTTAGAAAAGAAAACGATGTTTTAGATAAATTTTAATAGATTATGGCCTATTATATGGCCTATTTACATTTACATTTCTAAAGTATAAAAAATTTATTTATTTCTAAAATATTAACGAATACTAACAAAGTGACTGATAGGCTTCCAAAAATTACTAAATGCAAACAACAACATAACAAAACAGCACTTCACAATTTCCCAACAAAAAAATTTGACTGACACGCTAATTAATATTATATTATCATTTATAATACTATTATTATATTAATACAATAATAATATGCCAATCAACATCTTGCAAAATATAAGTAGCATAACATTTTGAGAAAAATCTTCCGACTACTTATACCTGTTTACCTGGTACCGGATTCAAAATTTTTTCAAAATGGCTGATATACTAAAATGAAAAGACTTAATCTTCCATAATAATATTTTCTATTAGCAAATTTATTTATTAATATTATATTTATCATATTTATTTATAAATATAAATATACAGTAAAAAAAACACCTGATACATGTCAAAAGCCAGATCATCGTATATTAAATGTCCATTATCCTGCTTAAACGAATTAAAATCTGAAGGGTTTGTATATTGATGGACGAGATCATCGACGTTCTAAAAATAAATTACAGATTATTTTTCTCTATACTTACTGTTCTAAAAGTTGTCTTTTTTTTTTTTGCAGTCTTGTGATTAGAGGCTTCTCACTGACGAAAAATCACCATGGTCTTAAGATTTTATTTCATTTCATTTATTTTAAAATTTAAGCAGAGATGGAAACATACAAATCCTGTCTACTTTCAATATAACATCAAATTGTGCAGATGAGCAATTCTCGATTTTTCGTGTTAGATTATATTTACAAAAAAAAACTTGTTCTTGTTTGTAAAAGATTTTAGCAGGTGGCCCATATGGAGATGGTCTGAAAAGCAATCTGAAAAAATCATATTTATCCAACCCCATTACAGCAATAGCCCGTCTCCATATGAAAAACCCTACTTGCATTTTTGGGATATCTTAATTACTATATTTAAAAGTTGAATTTTATTGATTAAAACATTTCTTTTGACAGGAAATTTGTAATGTTTAATGCCTCTACACGAAGCAGTGCAAACAATGACATAGGATATCTTACAATAGTGGTATAAAAAAATTTGATTTATATATTAGGCATCGTCTGCAATTTTAAACAGTATAACTTTAGCAAGATATAGGATAATTTATAAAAAATTTGCTAGTAAGAAATCAAATCAATTCTTTTTATTAAACCATAAAAAATATTCTTGAATGATTTTAATTCCAAAAATACATCGTTAAAAAAGCAAATAAACTTAATAAGATTTTAATTAAAGACACAGAAGCACATAATTTAAATTTAAATTTCAGGTTATGTCACCTTATTGTTATATTTTGTTATTATTGTTATATTTCATTAAAATATGCAAAGATTTTGACATTTAAAAAATGGCAAAAAATTACTCTTCTATTCATTCTTCCACTATCATCATTTTGAACTTAACTGGGAAGAATATTTTTATGTTTTTTTATGTGATGCATATTTATGCATATTTCCTTTCATTTTTTCTTTTTTGGAAAATATATTTATCCAGCCAGTGTTTAAACCAAAAACTATTAACTTTAATCAATTGAATGTATGAATAATTTTAATGTGCTTATTAATTCTTTTACAAAAGTCTATAACAAGCATTCAGTATTTTTATAATTAAACAAGCATATATTATGTCAATAGAAAAACAATTCATAAAAAATAAACCAGAGTCCTTAGAAATGTGTAACTTTCAGTAAGAATGAAAACTAATGATACGTTGCTGCTAATAAAAGTTTTGCTTATGTAACTGTTCAAGTAATGTCTTTATTTCACACTAAATTTTAAAAGAATTTATTGCCTTACAAATGAATAAAAAAAGTTCTGCTGAAAAATAAAAAATTTTTTTACTCTAATGAAATTTTTACAAAGAAGGAAAAACAAGATCTGAAGTTGTAAAGTATAAACCATGAAGCAAAGTTTCAGAAAATCAATAAAGCAGATTATAGAAAACTGACATTTGGACAAATGGGCAATAAATTTCTCTTTAAGGTTATGCAAAATAATATCTTATAATTTCTGGTACATACTTGTTACCATACATTAGTTAATACTAAAACTTTACTTCAAAAGTGATTTAATGATCTTGAAGTGCATTTTCCCATAGTTTTCCATGATTCTTATGTTTTTTTACAGTGCGAATGGAAACCAGCGCTATGTTTCGATTGTCTTAATTCTTTTATGAAACATATAGTGCATTGAATATAAGTCCCTTTGCAATCCGAGCGTTTTTTTCCACTATTTTTGAAAATATTTGCATAACATTAAAATATATCACTAATTTTTCTAAAACTTGAGCAAAATAAATTGATTACCGCAAATGTGTTTACTTCAGGTGGTATTTGTGAGAATCTATCACCAATAACATTTATAGCAACAATAGATACCTGTAAGAGGTGCATATGAGAAATATCATAACATGTTAATGGAAACAAGCTCCTACAAAAAATTAAGCAAAAACAAGAAGTATTGGCAAGTAGCCATATCGGTAGAAAAATTCCCTCTGTGTTCTTTAACTACATACAAAATTTCAAAAAATTAATGAGCAGATTTTGACATTCATGAAGCTGTTGATTTTAGGCCAATTGATGGCTGCATTTGAATACAGACCAAAAAACGTTTTTACAGAAATTCACATAATTTGAGAAATTAATGAAGGCTTTTTGAGATAAATGACACGACGGTCTGTCCGTCGTGTTATTTATCTCAAAAGGGATGGATTCATAGCACTCTGAAGGTCGTTAAAAAAATTTCATTCTAATACTATACTGATTTGCTGTTAAAATAAAAAAATTCAATGCACATCACAAATTTCAGTCAATTTTCTTTAAAATAAAGTTATATATTAACTACATATGGAAAATAAGTTCATAGAACAAATTATCAACATTCTGGTATAATTAAACATTTTCAAGAAAGCATAGCTCTATATAACAAAGCACTTAAAAATTCTGGATACGAAGTCAAGTTAAAATATAATAACATCCCTAAACAGCAACAATCTTCACAAACAAGAAAACGAAACATTATTTGTTACCATTTGACATACAGCAAAAGTGTAGCAACAAATTTAAGGAAGAGCTTTCTACGAAAAAGAACCACTTTCTCTCCATACGAAAGCTCCAAAAGATATTCAACAAAAACACGGTCAAAACTAGGTGCAACTGCATGCCAAATATAACGTCATTTATCAACTCACACAACAAAACTGTTCTACAAAATAACAACTCAGAAAATAATGAAAAACTCTGCAACTGCGATAATACATCATATTGTCCACAAAACAAAACAAACTCGTAAAAAGCATAATACGCAAAGCCACAAGTATCTTTCACAAACCAAATACATAGAAACAAAAGAGAGCTGTCCAAAGAAGTATGGAAATTATAATAAGCAAACAAAAATTATACAATCAAATGGAAAGTATTAAGAAAGTGCAAACGATACAATCAAACAACGAAATCCTGACACTAATTTCCTAAATAAACATAATGAAATTTTCACAAAATGCAGACATGAAATTATGTTTAAATTTAACTATGGGACACAAAAGATTGTGGTCACTGTACATTAAAAATCATCTTAGACTGCAGGTATATATATATATATATATATTTTTTTTTACCAGAATTTTAATGTAAAATAAATATAATTTTGTAATAATTTTGTAAAATTATAAACTTATCATCAACTGAAGATTGCCAGCACGGCATGAAATTTCAAGTAGTGAAAACAAACCATTCTCTCTACTCAATAATATAAAGTTAGAAAAAAAAAAAAACATTTTGAAAATAGAAAAAATATGTAACTCGATACTGTTTTTCAAAATGTTTGCTAAGTGGGATGTTATTAATAGCAATTTAAAATGCTATTATTTTATTTTAGCAAATGTGAGGTCTTTTCTTAATATTATTATTATTTCAGTTGATCTTTTTAAGTAAGTTTAAGCACCTGGTCTGTAAGTATTATAAACATCTCGTCTGCAGATCTTATAAACTTTAGTGATGACACAGTGCACAAGAATATAAGTATGCGATTAACTTTACAGTCAATGTTTTGATTGTTTAAAAAATGTGTGTAAAATTCTTTCTACTTTTAACTTTTATTGCACATGAAACTTGCTCAATGTCACAAATTTAGAAGCAGGTGAAAGTAAGTGTTAATATGCAAGATATTTATATTTGTGGTTTAACTTTTGTTGTAACCTTGGATACATATGCATTAAATAAGCGTAACAATTATTTAATAGGCTTAAATTCGATTATTTTTTAATAAGATAAAGACTTGAACATATTAAATTCGATTGTTTTTCAACAAAACAACTTGAAAATATTCCAGCAAGAGACTAACCAGGAACTAACTATCCAAGGATAAAATTTAACGTATAACATAGCTGTTTGTATTTACATTTATTAATTTTTAATAACTTCACTAATGAGATATTGTTATTAAATCATCTGTTGTAATTTTTTTTATAAAAACAAAAATGTGATTTCATTTTCTTTATTTAAAAGTTCTTTCTTATTCCCCATAGCTACAGTGAACCATATTTATTCTATAAAATTAAGGTTCTTTTAGTGTGGAAATAAGTATATAAACTGATGAAAAATTAAATTCTCCTAACTCATCGTTTTAAAGAAGTCATCGTATTTACAAAAAATATATTAATAAAGAGAATATCAAACTGTTTAATACATTTCAAATAGTTTAAAATAAAAGAATACGTTACGAATATTTTACTGCGACTTGGTTTATATCATTTCATTTCTAACATAATATATAACAATAAGACTTAATATTATGACAAAAAAATATATGTGGGGAGTGCTACT
>JAUZNK010062259.1:0-14791 GCA_035046665.1 Euphysa ruthae
AAACTCATTGCGTAATGCAACGCTAGCTCAAATTGGTCGGGTTGTTTGGTTGAGCGAATTTCGTAGACGCAAATGTGCGTTCTAAGTACTCCAAGACCCGCCGCGTGGGCCCATCTGGAAGTATTGTCTCGGCAATTTGTTGGTTCCCCACGTTAAATATAGCAACAATCACTATTGTGTTTAAAAATAACCACGTCCAAAATAGATTTTTTACTGTGCAAGTTTGTTTAATTGTTCAAATATATTGTATTTATCATATCTTAAGATTTCGACCTTTAAATATTATTTTCAAAATTTAGGTAACTCTGAAATTTGTAGTCACTTTCTTGATCTGGAACTTCCTGTTGCTGCATACAGTGTAAACGGCTCGGCAACTATAGATAAAATTGTTGAAAACCTTCCTACTCAAATCGCATACAGAGCATTGGATCAGTTCAGGGAAATAAAAGCTGCAAATGAGTATCTATATCTAAGTTGTTTGGGAAAAAAAAGATGGAGACTGCTAAAGTCAAGTAGAGATATAAAACATACTCCATACACTGTCCTTCAGGTAAGTTCTGCCACGTGTTTGATTTTGGTGAACATAAAAGTTTCAATTTTAGTTTAAGGCAAAAAAAATCATATACTTTACGTGGGATCGAACCTGTAGATGTCAGAAACCAAAGTCTTAACCTCTCAACCAGAAAACCTTATGTGATTCTATTTTTATTTCCTTTCAATTTTTCGCTTTTTTTTTCCTTTTATTAAAAATCAAAATTTTTGTATAGAGTGTGACATGTATTTTTACACTTTCAAGTGATAACAACAGAGGGTAACAATTATTTAATTAACATGTTACATGCTTGAGAATGGTTTGGTAGCAAAAATACGAAATTTCACACTTTAGCTATCAAACTATTTGTTGTATTATAGTACAGGAACATTTTTGTGGTGTCATACATACAGTCCGCTTATATACTCATCAGTATCGATTGTATTTTCCTTGATCTGACTTCTTTGTTCTTCAAATTTTGGCCCTTTGTTATTGGGGCCTTAGCTGTGAAACTATTGTAACCCATCATTTTACTCGATGATTGGATTTTTGATAGCAGAGAAACTTATAAAAATTTTTTTTTTTTAATATTTATCATTTGAACATTTGCTTTTATCAAGAAAAGTTTGCACTAAAAAATCTGAAGCATAAATTTGATATCTTGGTCTATCAAAATTATTCAAAAGCATTGCCGAAAGTCCAAAGTCTTAAAAATCTGACGCACGCAACCAATAGTTGGCTATTATTTATCTCTAGCATTCTTAATTATGCAGCTAAAAATTCACTCTGAATTCTTACTGCCTTTTTAAAGCGTAAACTTAACCCTGGGTGTTATTTCAGCACAGAACATAATTAATAATAAACACCTTTAAAAGTAGATATTTTATGTACAATTTTCAAAAATTTTTGTGTGTATTCATGCAATTATTTTCTTGCCAGTACGTTTCTGAGTTCCAGCAATTCTTTACCTTGTTTTTCGACCATTAATAGTAATCTTTACATTGTTATCAGCCTGTTTAAATGCCAGTTATATAGGACAATATCGAATTTTTAAATAGGCACCAAGGTTTCACTACTAACTTCAAGTTTCTGTGTCCTGTGATTGACTGCAAATGGTCGAGGTATTTAGGTGATGTTAAACATTGAAAAAAATTGACCCCGTTTTGTATAGAAACCTATGAGTTTTTATAAAATAAAACTCTATCCAGTTCCATTTCTTAGTTAGGAAGATAACCACCCCTTTTTACCTTTTTGTTTTATTTGCATCTTTTAATGTCTGATAAAAATAAATATTATATTAGAATAACTACTAGAATTGAGGTTAAGTATTTTGTATATCTAAATGGTTTTTGTATACAACCAACTGAAAAATATTTCTCTAAGAAAGCTCTCAAAACTGTTCATAAAATTTTCGTCTTTAATGTTTTTCTGCTGGCGTCGTTAAGTGATATAACAGAATATTAGCTATTGCATGAAATAAGTTTAAAATATCAGGAACTTTCTTTCGATATTTGATTTATACTAAACCATATTTCAGTGATTAAGATCCAACATCATGTTATTTTCATAAATATTTCATTAAACTGAAAGATATTACCCAATCTAAATTTTTTGTAAAAACAATTTTGTTCTCCCGTATGTTTTAATATGACTCTTTCTTTGGTAGCTAATAGTTATGACCCCTTATTCAAATTTCATTAGTTTGCGGACTGATTGCTATTAACATTGTTTTCTGAATAAAGAAAATAAAACGAAGAAAGAAGTAACGCGCATGAACAAGAAAACTTCTTCGCGTCATTTCAACATACTTCGGAGATTTATTGATTGATAAAAACCATAAAAGTTAGAAATTCTCAGTATGCTCGGTACACGTATTCAGAAAAAAAACCTATGTCGTTTGTTTTTCAGGCGATAGAGGTTTTGCAATTTTTTTCTAGATAATTATAAACCAAAACAGCCACGCATTGATAACACATCCCGTGATAAAACAGTTGTTGAACGTGCAAGGAAAATTTATGAGAAAACATGTATTTCACAACGTTTTCTGGTATTTCATGTTTACAATATTCTGGACAATTGCAGAATCGGTCCCGTTGCCACGTGGTCCATACTATACTCACAGTAAAAACCTTGGTAAAACTCTGACGATAATGTGTTTTACCGCTGGAGGACAAATTATCACATTTGGATTTATGATTAAGGTATGTATGTTTGTATGTATGTATGTATTTATATATATATATATATATATATATATATATATATAATAAAATGTGAAAATTCACTTTGCAATAAATATTTCATTAATTTTTTTAATGTTATTCAAGTTGTATTTATTTATCGATTACATAAATGTGAAAGTCTGAAATGAATTTTGTGCCATAGACATTCTAAGACTCGCATGTATTAACCTATTTCTTTCTCGTATATAGCTAAGCCCATTTCTAAGAAAACATATTCTGTGCTCTATGGTATATATTTCCAAAAATTTCAAAAAGCATTTTTGTTTGGTAAAATTTAAGGAAGGTGAATTTTTCAGCCAAATATGTTTTTATATCTTATCCTTATGTGAGGAACTCGAAATAAAGTAAAAAAAAAAAAAATAGTGCTTTTTACGGTAAATTAATCCAAATCATTTTGTGCATTTGATTTAAACATTACACGTGGGTTTTACATATTGAAGCTTGTAGAGAAATCTATTTGTGTCTATGAGCATATGTTGGACATCAAAAATAGATTAGATTTTTGATTTCAATTGCTGGAATTGGTGTCAATATTGTTGTGAGATTTTAAGAAGGAGTCTGTGGTTAACTAGAAAGGCGAAAAAAGAGCCAATTTAGAAAAAAAGAAGCAAAAGGTGATCGTTTTGTTTTAACTTTTGCGTTGTGCGAATAAAAGAAGAAGCAGAAGATCGAAATTTTGTCTGGCCTGTTGCTAAAAGAGTCAACTTTATATTGAGTTTAAAGATTTTTTAAAAGTTATCAACTGTTTTTAAACTCTTTCAAGAATCAATTTTGGGTTTTTCTAAACAGATATAAGTAGAATACCATACTACTTGAAAATTTATTGAATTCTCTACTTTTTGTGCCTTACGATAGTATAATAATTTATTAACCATTGCTCATACTTCGATTCATTGCAGAACAACTTCGTGGCTCCGAAGCGTAAGCCGTCGTTCCCTGGTTTTCTATATAATATTTTTTTTGTGAAATTTAAAAAAAATATTTAAAATATTTTTTTAAACTCTTCTATAAATCCTCGCAGGATTAATAGAAGAAGGCGTTTTCCGGATAAGGGAAACGAATAAAATTTTGGAGCTATTTTTTTCATTTCACTGGCTTAGCATATACTTTATATTTTAGTTCTACTTTGAATACAAGACTTACAAAAAACAAATTCAAAGACTAAATGATGCTCGTCAGTATGAATTACAACTAGATCGTCAATTCTGCCATCCTGCTTGGGCAAATGAAGAAATAAGTCTTAAACAATCCATGGCAATACGTACTAAAGGTTCTTCAATGGACTTCTTTCTTCAAGGGTGGAATATCATTGAGCTATTGTGTCTTATAACAACATGTATACAAACAATATTTGCAATAAGATGGTACATGTTTCCCAGAAGTGAAGTAGTTCACGACACCAGAATGTATTTTGGTGCAGTAGCAATAATACTTGCCTGGTTGAGGTTAAACAAATCATTGAGCTTTTTACAAGGATTAGGGCCGTTTATTTCAATGTTAGGTGAAGCAGTGGTAGCAACAACTAAATTTGCTTTCTTGTTTTTTGAATTTTTTATCCCATTTGGTGTATCATTCTGGGTTTTGTTTGGCAATGTTAGAAAAGGTTGGTTAAATGTGATTACTGTTTTGATTTTTGTCTAATTTTTTTATTTCGGATATATCGGGTCTGAAATAAGGAAGGCGAATGGGAAAACCTTAAAGAGCATAAAAAAATAGGAAGTGTTTGAAAAGTACCCAAACCATCAAATTTATATAATGCTAGAAATTAATTAATTAATTAATTAATTGATTGATTGCCGAAACTGTTTAAATGGCAATACTATTTGATGCATGAAAATAATTTTTTTTTCTTTGTAAAACAAAAATTGCTAGTTCGGGACTAGTACGAGGAAAAACACACACTGTATAAATTCCGTTCATTTTTGAATTAAAATATAAGAAAAAAAAATCTATGGTTCTCACAGCATCATCAATGTATTAAATTACTGACTTAATATTTATATTAAAAAACGTGCTCCGAGAGCTTTTTTGGAAACTTCTGATTCAACCTTATTCTTTCTATTTATAAATTAAATTTAGATTTAAACAATGCCAAGTAGTACCAATACTTCGGCACTCCTATTGCTAGAAGTTTTACCTTTTTTAAGATTAGGATCATAGGTACAGAAATTAATCTAGAATTTATCAATGGTTATAATTTCACATGAATTAAAATATTATAGAAAATATATAAATAAAATTTAATAATAAATAATAATTTTTATAATCTAAATATCAAACCCATAACCAATCTCATAACGGGAGGTATGAGTAAAACTCGATTTTTATAACTTATTTTCTTAAAATTGGTACCGAATTATGGGTCACTAAAGTTTTGCATCATTTATATAAAAAGATATTTTATTTCTTTTACCGAAAATTTTTGTTAATGAAACGAGAAACTTTGAAAAAGGTCTTCATCTGAATAAAACTGTGTGGTTGGCGTAGTAGATATTTGGAATTTTATACGATTAGTCATTACCATGTAAAATCTGTATCCATAAGACAATATTTATGTAACTGTAATTCCGTTAGAAGCTGTAGATTTAGGTATTCCATTTATACATAAATAAATACGCTTAAATTCTAACAACCTTGTTGCGCGTTCTTGTTTCTTAAAATTATTTTTTTTTCATATTATTTCTAGATCAGGAAGAGAGTGAATATCAAACTTTCAACAATATGATGTATCAACTGTTTTTAATGACTATCATCGGCGATTACGAATACCAACCACTCAAACAGATAAATGAAAACGCAGCACAAATACTTGCAGCTCTTTACATGATTTTAGCAGGCGTAGTGAGCTTAAATTTATACATTGCTTTACTATCCGAAGCTTTTGTGAGAGTCAATGAAAGTGCAATTGCAACTGTTTTGTTAAAAGAAGCAATGGAATACAACACTTACGGTAACATATTTCCAACACTCAATGATAAGTTTGAGGACTGTTTAAATAGAGATTACTCACCGATGGTAGGTAAATTTAGACATGGATTTAAAATATTTTATAACGATTATATATTAAATTTGAAAAAGCACCCGTATCAGCTAATACATTTAAAAATTTTTATAAACCGGTATAATAGCTAATAAGTGCTACCCAGAAAAAGTAACTCCAAGTACTTATTTTGTGAGAAATAAGCACACTCCAGTACTTATTCCTTAGTAAATAATTACTCACCCTAGTAAATAAGTAAGTAAATCGCTTTAATAATTTGAGAAGTAATATTTTTTAACAAAAATAAATTTGTTGTTTGTGGCGATATAAAAAAAAAAATCGAAAAAAAAATAGAATGTTTTTTTCTCTATGTGAAATAATAAAAAACTACTTAAGAAATATGGCAAGTAAAAATAAACATGTCGATTTGAAAACAATAGGAAAATTTATGTGAAGAAATGTTAATCCATAAGACATTAAAAGATATAGGACGGAAAGCAAATTTTAGAAAATCAGAAACTTTCAAATCAATAATGAACATCTAACGTAAAAATGAGAAAGAAGAGTAATATTTGAAGATGATCGAAAAATGCTCATAATACATGACATACAAGGAAATGCAAGCAAAGGCATTAACAGCTCACCGTGGCAGAGAATCAACATATTAAAATCTGCTGAACGATTTTGTTGTCATTGCATGTTCGAAAATGTGAAAGAATACATCCAAAATTGCAGCAGCAAGAGGAAATATCTAAGAAGATTAGCCCAGAGCTACGAAGTATTCTTGTTCAAAATTAGGAAATGAAGCAAATTGGGGTAGATCTTTGTACTTTGCCAAAGGTTGATGGGCATCAAGATTCAATTTTATGTATTTACTATTTTTCAAATTGGTCTGAAGCAAAAACAAATAAAAGTTCTCGAGCAATTGGAACCTTTCTGTATGAGGTCATTTGCCGATACGGATGTATGAAAATACAAATAAAAGATCAAACCAGAGTATTTGTTAATCAGTTATC
Source organism: Euphysa ruthae (assembly GCA_035046665.1). NCBI lineage: Eukaryota > Metazoa > Cnidaria > Hydrozoa > Anthoathecata > Corymorphidae > Euphysa > Euphysa ruthae. The sequence continues at coordinate 6,772 of JAUZNK010062259.1, forward strand.
TGAAACCTTACATAAAATGACAGGAACTGAACAAAGGATGATCTTAGCATATCACCCGCAGTCAATTGGTTAATGTGAGCGTCAAAACGGCACTTCCCTTATAAAAAAAAGTAATAAAAAAAGAAAAAAAAAAAAAAGAGAAAACCTTTGATCAGAATTTATCGCATAGAGTTAGCGCTTGCGTTTCTAGAAAGTGCTAACCATTCTTTTTATTTTACAATAGACATCCAATCCTATATACCGATGCTTAGTATAACCTTAAAATATTAAAACGAAGAAAACAAGAAACCTTGTAATACTTTTCATGGGGTATTTAATTCAGCGCTATCAATGAGAGAAGTAACTCACTCTCAGGCAAGTTGAAACATTAAGAAAGCAAAGCATCAAAGAGACTATAACAACCACTACAGTATGCTCTCGTCAACCTTTTAAATCGGCTCTAAAAGTGCTTTATGCAAAAACGTCAGGATAGAAAAGGCGGGAAATTTACGTGCAAATGTATGGGGCCATAAACACTCAAATCAATCACCAAAACGGGTCTCAGCGTTCTCGTTAATGGAAAAGATAAATTTTTACGCAAAAAATATTCCGTCAGTCTGCTGAAGCCATTCTTTTCTAATGAATCCAAAGATAATATGGAACAGCGTCAAAAAAAAGTAAAAAGGTAAAAAAAAACAGTAGAAAATAACCCTGAAGAATCGAACCATCGGCAAAAAGGTCTGTTCAATCTCTTTACAAACATTTTTTTAGTAATCGAGTTAATAACATTTCTTCCCGTCCAGAAACAGCCAGATGGCTACAGCTGTGTACTTTTTGCAATTGCCTATTCAGCTCAAATTCTTGATGAAAATTCACTAATAGAAGCAGCATTCGATGTGCAAGATATGCATGGACATTTAAGTAACATTTAGAACCTAAAAAGTCAACTCCTTTTCCAAAAGCATAAAAAAAGTGACATTAAATTTTAGAGGCTATTAGGAAATTTAACTTAATGTACATGCATAGATTCTTAAATAGTGAACAATGTTTTTTTTCAAAAGTTGATTTATCGAAAAGAATTTATTTAATTGTTCGTTTGATTACTTCTCTCCATAAATTTACATAAAAACAAATAACATTAAGATTCAGAAAAATTGTTTTAATTTCAAAACATAGTAAAAAGTTTTCTATCTCAAGTTAAAGAAAGTACTTATTTCCCAAAGGTGTACTTATTTACCGGGAAATATCTACTCCCAGAACTACTTATTTCCTGGGAAATAATGACTGGGAAGTACTTGTTTCCCAGCAAATAAGTACTGAAGAATAATTTTTTAGGGAAGTACAACTTTACGGTAACACCAAAGTTTATATTTACATCTAGTGCACCAAGATACACCGTTCAACAATAAAATCGTCCAACGCTGCATTAACTACCGCAATAAGAATGATTCAGCAGCTTAAAACAGGATTGGAAAAAGTCGAAGTTGACTGTAGGGTTATGAACAAAGAATTATTTGAAGTAACGTCAAAAGTAAGTTTCCATAGGTTTTTATTTGAATTCCTCTTACAGCGGCAACATATTTAACGCATTATTATGAGAACTATCAGTTAACAGATTAACAGAAATCAATCTAATAGGTTACGATTTCAACGAAAATGAGGTATCGCCAACATAACTTTGAATTTTTTTTTTTTTAATTTAATTTTAATTAATTAATTAATAAAATTTTAATTTAATTTTACAAAACCTTTATATTCCTAAGCAATAAAACACGTATTAAAAAAATAATTTTTCTCCGTGGTAATTGAATAAATTCATATGAGTTTGAAGAACAAGAGTGTTTTTTATTAATTATACCATATGAATTTATTTCACATCGTTCAAAAAGAAGTAACATTGATTAAAAACTTTTAATACTATTTCAAAGATAAGTTTTATTAAGACAAAATTTTATGTGATAATACCTTGTGTTAATTAAAAGGATTGTAAAGGATTACTGTGAGGCGTAAAAATAAATAATTTTTCGTACTACTGAAAACACTGAGTTGTCGTCAGTTCAAACCCACTCGAGAGCTGTTTTCCGTGGCACAAATTAGAGCTTTAAATTGAGCCACTGCCTGGAACAGGATCCACATCGATAACAGTGAAATTCACTGCATAAATAATATTAATATTATATTATATATTATATTTTGGATTCTCCCGGTATATACTCATGGCCCTTACATGAAATGCAATCGACGATATTGCCTTTTGCATTCGGAAAAAGAGTTTCATTTGGAAATAAAAGTAGTTTGTATAGTGCATGAAACGAGGTTGTTCAAATATTATAAAGATTTAGAAAGCGATTTAAAGTTCCACTAAGAGCTTTTTATTGTGCATGTTTGATATGTTTTAGTAGTTGATTCGGTTGTGCTTGGATGCTTAAGTTATCATGCAGGGTAATTATTAGCTTGAAGTACGGTATGCAGATGTTGGCGTTCAACTCCGAGTAAGGTCAGATAGATTAGAATCTAATAGATTTCAACGAAAATATTGTATTGTCAACATAATTTTGAAGTTTTTCTAAGTTTCATAATCTTATAATATATTCTTAAACAATAAACACGTATTCGAAAAAATTTTACAAACGTTTTTTTCCCGATGGTAATTGAATAAACTCATATAAACTTGAAGACTTTTTCTTTTTCTCGAGAAAACAAAGAGCGGGTGATGTTCTTTATAGTTTTAGAGTGGTTTTAACTGAAGTTTAGGTATGCAAAAGGGATTTGATTCCGTTGCTTGTCAGCTGTGTCAAAAAACACGTTTTTGATTACAAGCTTAGTTTTTTGATAGAGATCATTTAATACTTTGAAAAGGGTGATAAATAATTTTGTTTTATGGTTGCAAATATGCCGTTGACAAATCTTTAGTGCAAAACAATTGCGTGATTGCATATACATTTCTCTTCTACGCCATCTGGTTGTGCTTGGATTTGAACCTGGGTTTCTTAAGAGTAAATACAATTATATCGAGAAATTGGTTTCGGAATTTCTTCTTTCAAAGTTATTTCGTTGCAACGAAGATTGTTTGTGATTATGAGTGTATCGTTAATAGGATTGTTGGTAAATGGAAATGTCATATCATATTTGTTTCCTGCTATAAGGAAAAAATAAGTCGTTTTCTACAGTTCGCAACACAACCAAGTGTGATGGTTATCTTTAAATTATGGGCGGTCATCTTTTAATAAGTTCGACTTTCAATTGTTTGTTTGACTTGATGGTGCTATGTTCAGTCGACCTTATCATATAAACTTTTTATCAGATGGTTGTAATTCTTTTCCAGTTTTTTAATCAGCTCACTTTTGTTTGGTTTTGTTGCTAGATTATCGTCAAATAACATATTGTTTTCCAAAAGATCATATTGCAAAATTTCGTTTATCAAAATTCCTCTTTCCATGAATATTTCCATGTTGTTTTGGGTTTCTCCAATGTTCTTTGCTGTACACTTGACAAGCAGCTAATTTATCTTCTATTTTTGTTACTTCTCTTCGCTTCAAAATTGGGAAGATTTTAGCCCCGAAGTCAGCTAAAATGTTTTGGAGGCAGACGGAGTTTCAGAACGCTGGATGTTCAGCAGTGCTGCAAGTTTTCTGGAAATTAGTCGTTTTTAAGTCATTCAACAGTTGTTTTTTGTTTAAAATATTCGTAATTATTAGATCCAAAAACAAGTTTGAATGAACTTCCACCAAGGAGAAGCATACCCACATATGGAGTGATATATGATTACATGCAAGGAGAGAAAAAAAAACTTTGTTGTGAACGTTTTTTGTTTGAAGCAACGTTTTTTTGGGGGAAAAATGGGAGAAGATATTTGAATTTGTCAAATGAAGAGGGGCTAATTCCATCTCTACACCTTCTACCCTTTCAGCTTTGAAATTGGAAGATTTATTTTTGTTATTATGTCACTCAACTTATTTGTTCTTGTAAGGAATCTTTCATTGCGAAACTTTGTGTTGAAATTCTCAAAATACTAGAGTAGTAAGATGATCAATTTTCCCTATCAAATGTTGATAAAATTCTTCACAAAATGACTTGTTTTCAATTTCAAAAAAAAAAAGCGTCTCCAAATTCCTAAACAGCCGCAAGTTTTTCTTTGTCATGGACATTCCAAAATGCATTCCGTTTTAGCGTCTCAATTGCATTTGATAGGACTTCAATAACCCGCATTGAGTGCACATAATGTGTCTCGGCTTTATGAGTTTTGCTCCAAAAACACCACTCTAAACTAAGCAACTCTCAAACCCTACTCACTACTGAATATGCTAGGGAATTTTAGGTAAAGAACCGAGTCAATGCGAAATACACGTCACAATACAACGGACCTCTGGATTAAATTTCACCTGGAATCACAGTGAATCTCGCTACATTTAAGGCTTATTTGGTTTAAAATAAATGGCAACATGCTTGTCTTTTAACCAAAAAATTTTGTCTACATTTCCTTGCTCTCTTTTCGTAAAAAAGATGTAGTGATTTCATTCTACTGTTATAGAGTGTCACCCAAGTTTTTTTAAGCCAGTATGAACATGCTCCAACACATTCAAAAAGAATTTTCTCTCCCTTTTGAAATTTTTGCTGATCCATATTCCAAGGTCTCGGCTATTGGTAGGCTCAAAAATAATGAAGTAGGGATTCGTAAAAATCATTAATAATTAATAATTTAATAATTGCGCTGACTGTAACGCACTGCAAATGATTTATTTGTTATGTAAACTGCTGAAAAAGTTTGCTTTTAGTGGATAAAAAGGAAAAAACTTCAACGAGACTGTAAGATTATGCAGTTGATATGTTTTCATCCGATATGCGAATAAATAGATTCCTAGATTTTGCGTGAGATTAGGCTTGATTTAGTGTCTATTCATTCACATATCGAATCAAATCATATTAATTGTATAAGTTGTACAGTCTTTTTGAAGTTTTTTTTTTCTTTTTATCCTGTTATATTGCCGGCAATATTGAGAGATTACTTTGTTTTTATCGTCATTTTTTACGGTGTATTGATGTTCTACAGCTGGCTTAATAATTATACATTTTGATTTTTCAATATATAGACAGTCAATCTTTAAAAGTAATACAACAAATTGCATTTTCTTTGTAGTTACGATCAAGAGGCTCTTTTTTGAGATAAGTTTGCGGTAAGTTTATTGAGAGGAAAAGTTGTGCCAATGTGCTGCAATAAGCGTCTTAACGTTTCATTAAGGGTCACGGTGAACGGAAAAATTACGTAATAAACAAACAGGATCGATGTTGCGTTAAACGTGAATGAACATATAATTATATAATATTTCAAGGTATGATTATGCATATGATATTTTTTTTTCTAGGTTTCTCACTTCAAAAAGAAACAGATATCGACAAAATCAGAATTGTACTCGAACATCACTGAAGTTGAAGCATTTCAATCTTTAGGTTTATCAAAAGCTCACAGGAAAGTAAGAAACATCTTCAAAGCAATTACAGAGAAAATATAGTTTATATGTAAATATACCATTCCGAGGAGTCGTTTGTTGAATGTTTTAAGTATTTCTTTGCATAATTATATCGCTTAAACCTAAAAACGAATGTGCTTGGTTAAACAATTTTTTTTCCATACAACTTAATTTTTAACGTAAAAGATTGTGGTGCGCACAAAGGTTTGTAACTAGGTATAAAGGGCGTGTAAAAAGGGCATGTAGCACAATATAGGATTGTATATAGGAGTATACAAAAGGAACTTTAAATACCAATACGCGAATCAAAAGACATTTTTTAAAACTCTAATTATATGTGGTCAATGAAAAAAAGAATCTTAAAACCATCATTATCTACAAAGTTAGGAAGAGGCTAAACATAAATTTGAGACAATCCACTAAAAACATTTAATCTCTGATGTTGTAATGCATATGAGCTAACGTAATCTTCCAAAGCAAAATGTCTTTCAATGAAAACTATTATACATAAGAGTTGTTTTGTATTTTTTGTGCATTTTTCAACAAACAATATAAATTCTTTGCAGGAAAGTCGTTAAAACTATAAAATTCTGTATTTTTTAAATGAAAGTATAGTTTATTTTTTGCTATATAATGGAAGTTCATTGTTTAAATTATTTAGAATTTAATTAAAATTAAAAATCAAACTGCCTTTTAATTCATTTTCATTAGAATAAATTATAATCAAACAAATTAGTAGTATATTTTTTCTAGTTTATAAACCTTCATACAACCTTCATGAAATTTTAATCTGCATTTTATGAAATGGGACAATATTTCCTTTTTTTCAATCATCAGAAAAATTACTTCCTTAAAAAAATTTTAAAAAAGGCTTGATAAAGGAGAAATAATTGAATCACGACATATTTGGATCCTTTTAATTGATATAGCGCCATACCCATGAGCTTTGGTGTGGTCAAGATCTTTAATGATCTTAGGTATATCATTGTGGCTAATATCTCATTCAAATAAACGGCCGCTGGTGAGAAAAAAATTGGTAGCGAACTATCACTTAGTAAAATGCTACATTTTTTAGAGAAAAAATCATTAAAGAGATCGGCTTTCTTGTTCACAAGTAATGGGGGAATGATTGGAACATTCACCTTGTTAACCAAACGGTTCAATATTGACCAATAAACCTTAGAAGAAGTACGATTGTTTGATTTGTTACCAAGATCTAAGTAATAAGATTCTTTATTTGACAAGATTATTTCATTACAAAAGATTATTGTGCTGATAAAGAAAAACTTTATCTTCCCGTCTCAAGCCCCTAGAAGTGTATTTCTTATAAAGGCTGTTTTCATGGCGCAATGCTTGTTTAATATAATTGTTATTCCACTGTGGGTCTTTTGCTTTACATGTCAAAATTTAATTTGGTATAAATTTCCTAAAGATACTTAACATATTTTCAGTGAAGGGATGTACTTGCTGATTAACCCCAAAACCATACTTTAAGTATTGATAACTTTTATGCAATGAAAAAATCGGTCTTTTACTATTCGTAAAGTGCTAGTAACGATATAAGACATCGCTTTTGCCTGCGTACAAAGGATTCCTGGTGTAGGAATCTAACATGTATACGATAAAAAATTTTGTTGTCGCTGCTCTCATCTGCTATTCGGAATGTGTTGGCAATTAAACAAGACATCGCTTTTGTTTGCATACGAAGAGTTCCTGGTGCACGTACCTGATAAATTAACCGGAAAATCATTTTATAAATAAAATATAACGATACCAGCATCTGTTCGTGGTCTACTCACACCAATGTTCAAAGAAGGCACCGACAGCCTTCTTGAAAAGTGTCTTCATGGCACAGAGTCCAAGCGATTCCTTGAATCAATTAATTTGGAAGAGTTGCGCCAAAGATGTATTTTTTGACCGTACGACATTTGTCGGGGTATCTTCAGCAGTTCTCTGTTTTAATGAAGGAGAACGTTTTTTTATTAATTTCTTAGAGAAATTCAATATGTCGAGCGCCACATATTTAAAACAGTATTTTGTTGAGCGGGATGGTGCACGGGTAAAAATATTATAAAAAAAAAACAATGTTCCAAACCGGTAAAGCTAGGAAGAAATATATTAAGATCAATTAGAATAGTTTTTACCGACAAAAACAAAGAAGTAGAAGGCTTAGTATATGGCAGTGGATAGTTTTAATATAATTATTTTTTCTTGCTTTTTCGCGTTTTCATAACCATAATAACGTTAATAACAATAATATATATATTTTTTTAAAGAATTTATATATCGCTAATTGGCCGAAAAATTAATTTTTTAGTTGAAAAAAACTAAAACGTTTTTAATTTTTGAAATATTGATGGAAACGCATTGTTTTTAGTACAAGCAATAGGGTAATAAAAATTTCAAGTCCTAAAAGTTTACGGTTACCGAGAATACTCGACCGCCATTAAGCTGAATATCAGTTTTTGTTGAAATTTTCCTATATTATAACCATAAGTAAAGTTAACACAACAAGTAAAAAAAAATGTTTAATAACAGATAGAAACATGGTTCATTCATTCATTCATTCATTA
>JAUZNK010062270.1:0-31346 GCA_035046665.1 Euphysa ruthae
TGCGGACGAGAGCAAATGTGTTTACATACTTACAGTCCAGGTACTTAAAACCTACTTAAAAGATCAACTGAAATAAAAAATAAAACAAAAACATGGTGTGGAAGTTCATGTTGATCTCAAACATATCTTTCTAAATAAGATTATTATAAGATATTATTTAATTTTTTTTTAAATTTTAAATTAAGACGCTTTTATTATTAACAACCCCACAGTTTCTATCATAACTAACAGTTTAAATATTACAGTTTGTTGTGCTGCATGCTTGTAAATGAAATAACAAAGGTTGATTATATTTTTGAGGTTTTCACAGGACTGGTAGATCATGAATTAATAATGAAATTAGGTTAAATTGAAGTAAACTTCGTAGTTGCTAAGAAACGCAGTAAATTGTAGACAAATTGTTTATTCATTTTGTGGTAACATCTTTATTTTTTAAAATGCAAGTATTGTGTTTGTAAACCACTAATCCTATTGAATATTGGCTGTTAACTGACGCTTATTTGCACCAGGGGTAATGGTAATGGTAGATCTTGACAGTGCATATTTTTAATTTTCAAAAAAATTTTTTTTTGGGAACCAGAGTTTAGAAGTTACTCAGTTACTTACTCGTTACCGCACAAAAAACTTATTCGTTACCACACTGACGTTACCCACAGTATCAAAATCCCACTGGATACATCGCTGTTACTCGAAATATATGACACATGGCTTGTGTACATTTTACTTTTCATGTCTGTACGTGTAGTTAAAGTTTATGACTTCTCCAGTATATTATTTACAACAAACTTGAAAAAAATATTTTGATAAATGTTCCCATCATTGCAAAAAATCACTGTTTTGTTTTGTTATTATTGCATTTTTCTATTAAATTAAGTATTTACATCAGCACATGCCAGTATGCTATGGAAATCCAAAAATAAAACACAACATAAGTATTTATTAAAACAACAACAACAAAGTTTCCTTTTTCTTTTAGATATTCACTCTCAAGTATTAAATAACTATGTTAAGCTTAATATATAAAATTAAAATCAGTTTGCAAATATACATATAATTAGCATGATCAGCATCATCAAAGAAAAGTTTTGATAAAAGTTCGGACACTACATTATATAATCTATTTTATCACGTCATATGTAGCGTAAGATAAATAAACTCACTTTATGGCTTGATATATAAAATAATGATAATACAAAATATATATTTCGAATTCATCGTCATCCTGGTCATTATCTTTAAAATCGGAAAGGATCAAAACGTCCACAATAAATGTCAAACTCGAGCCTGATAGCGCGGCACGTTTTTTTGGGTAGTTGCGACTCTTAGCACCCATAAGGCATCTTGTTTTCTTCTCGAACCACTCTTTTACATAATTATTGGGCATTAAGTAAGGATTGCAGATCAGTTCATTCTGCTGAAAAACCTTTCGACCTTTGCATTAGTAAACGGAGTTATTAATAGTAGTTCTATTACATGAATTACTTTCACACAGGACTCTTGTACGGCATTGGAGATTAATAACCTGGACCAGATATCATATATATCCACATTTCGTTTTATATCCAGAATTGTTTGAACAAAACACTATAAAGAAAATTATTATTTGTAATAAGGTTTTTAAGGGAATAATATAAGAATATATTTTTTCAGAAATTAGTTCAGAAAACACAGATGTAGATGAAATATTTTTCATTAAATTTTAAAATTTCATAATTTTTATGAAGAACGCGGTACGATTAAATTAAATTATAATGCAATTGTCAAAAATAACATTTTCGTGAATTAATATTGCGTTTTAAAAAGAAAAATATCTGATTTGTCAATACTTTTAAACGATCCCATTCTGGATGAATTTGTTAGGTATTACACCCAGAAGTCAGCAGAAGCTGATTGAAATGCTTTAATGTTCTGCCATGTTATCATCTCCGTATGCGAGAAGTTCTTTTTTGGCAGAAGTCCAAAATGACACGTCTGATATTTGGCACAAGTTTTTGTGTAGAAGTTAAGTAGAGAAGTGGCCATTTCCCTAAAGAGTTTTTCCATCTTTGTGCTTAGATCTAGAATTAGGGTTTTGCATACTTCTGTAGCTTTCTTGTGTGAATCTTCGTATTTGTATAGCTTTATGCTTTGGTAAGTGACTTCTAAAAATTAAATGGTACAGACTATATCAAACTGTTATACTTAAGTTTATCATGTTTAATTATTTGAGATGCAACTACTACTCTTACATTAATTAGGTTAAAATTTGACCAAAGCTCAAATGTGAGCTATTTAAAAGATGTAGTAACAATTTATTTTTCATAATTTAATATTTATAAAACATCATTTGTTGCAAGTGATAAATTTAGGTTTATCTTGCTTCGCTTGAGTCGCTGTCCATCCTCTGAAGATTTGCCAGTCAGTGATTGTAACTTGGACGTCATCCACTGAAACTCCTTGATTCTGCGGACAGTTTTTGCGGGTTCATGAATCTCACGTTGAAAACTTCAGTTCAGCACCTAAATATAATTTTAAAATTAACCTAAAGAAAATTACCAACATTGAAAGCAAAGTTCTTGGAGAGTTCAACCAAGAATAAAAAACATTAGCATATACGTGTCAAATTATATATCATATATTAGTAAAAACTAAGCAGTTTTAATAAATTAAGTAATTATGGCTATGAGATTACTTTTAGTGGCTGTAAAATATCCATGTATAATGCTATCTATCATGAGGGGAAATTTAGCATTTGTCGAAAGTTTTAAATAGCCTTTAAGCTTCTCACGCTTCGATGGCACGGAATCTGTTTGCGAAAGCGATTCGAGATGCGTAATGTAACGTCATTTGACAGAACATTTGACATAGTCTGTAGCTTTTGGCAAATCCACCTTGTGCCATAAGCTTTGTAAGGCTTTGTGACGGTTTGATCATATATTTCTGAGAAACCCTTTAATTCCCAGAGTCTCTTTGAGCTTTTAGTATACAAGTAATATAACTTGGTCAGCGTATCATCGATTTCACTAAAAACTAGCTGAAAAAATGTGTTTAAGCGACTTGTAAATATTTGTATTCACACACACACAAATACACACACACACACATGCATGCATACAATATGTTAAGCTAATATATATAAAAGTATCACCAATACTGAAAACCCTTATTAAAGTTTAATTATTTCATTTTGTAATAAGAGCAAAAATAAATAAAACTTTGCCAGTTCTATCAAAGGCATCTTTGACAGCAAGTTCTAACCGATGATTAATGCGAGGTACTGTAACCAACCAAGGAGAACCTTTGCAAGGCCATTGTTTTTTCCCAGATTAACAAAAACGCCATCAGCATTTAAACAAACCAACTTATCAGTAAAGTTTTTTACATCCATCCTTTCAAAAGCGTCTACTATCATAGATTTTAGTCCGACTGCGGAAATGTTTTGTGGCGATTCCATAGATAAAAATTTAATAGATGGTACTCCTGAAATTAAAAAAAAGGTAATAATTATATATTTTATATAATACCTATCTTTAAAGAGTCAGTGAGTTAACAGAATCAATCAAAACAAAAACAGTTCGAGCCTGGGAGCCAGTTTAGATTTTATTAGAACATAAAACGTAGACGGATTAAAATAACAAAAGAAATCAATTGTTCTATGACTAATTGTTTTGTTGTGTTTAGTCTAAAAATACTAAAAATAAAATACAGCTAATGATCTTTAAGTATAATTTGGTAAAACAAACCAAGTCATAATAGTTGCAAAATTATGTTAATGAAAACATAAGCCCACATTAAATGAACTACATTTAATAACTCACTGGTACAAATTAGTATATAGAAACTCTTACCATTCTTTTCGAGACTTAGAACATGTATCGCTTGTTGTTCTACCATTGCATGGTCGGTACTCCTGTCTGTTAAAAAGAAAATGTAACGATGCTCTTCAAGTTCTTTCAACAAGTCCGATTTCATTAATTCTGCAATTACATCGATCGTTTCAACAGTCGCTCTGTTGTTTCTATATTTTTCACTTTTTAGTCCACCTCCTCCATTCGCATATTCCCTCATCTAATCAGAAATTCTTGCAATACACAGGAGTTAAATGTGGATCCACTTATTTGCTCCTTACTTTCTAAATCGATTGCTCTCTTATGTGGTTTGCCCTTTATGTGACTTTGTGTACCGGTTGACCATGCCTCATTAAACTCAGGAATGTGTTTAATTCTCAAAATATGCTTCTTAAATAGCAGACAATTTATACTTAGTACTTGACCGCCAACAACTTCCGTACCAATCTTCACTTTTAAATCAGCTTCTCATTTAAGTAACGTTTTCATTTGAACCATAGTCAAAAAAATATATAAAATACATGAACTTAAAATGGTAGATTACAAAAAACTTTGTAAATAAATACTTTCAAGAATATATAGGGTCGTGAGAAATATGCTGTGTTGTGTTTTCTTTTTATTCTTCGAATCATCATGCTATTGTTTACAAAACATCACGCCACATTCTAGATTCTGTATTTTTTGATTTTTATCTAAATTTGCTGATTAACTATTTTATATTTTTTGCACGAAGTTTTATTTGAAGGAAAATAAATAAAATGCTTGCTCTAGATTTTCTCTTTTTCCAGTTTTTTTGCATTAAATAAAGGGGGAAAACGAGGAAAAAAATAGACCATCTGCTTTTAAATTTTTCTTTGAATATACTCGTTAGCTTTTTTTTAAATTTTTTAAAAAGATTTTGATGTCAATGATAATAAATTTAATTTTACGTTCTAAGTAAATTCTTATGTTTTTCGTGATATCAATTTCGTTTGATCATCAGTTTTTTCAAACAAGGCAAAAAGAGAGAGAAAACCTGTATTTTTCAATTTTTTTCTGTACCTGCTCATTATTTTTTTTTATGAAGTCGTTTGTAAAAAAGAATAAATTTTCTGTTCCAGATTTTCCTGAAAGTTTGTGTTTATGCTAAAATCTGGGTAAATGAAGCAAAAGTTATTATTTTCACATTTTTCCTGGGATTTGTTTGTTTGTTTTTTATGATATTTTTGCATGAAGTTGAAGCTTATTGAGGCAAATAATGTGATGTTAATGGATTTCTGAGAAAACGTAATTTTATTTTTATTATTTTTATTTCGTCTTAAATTAACGTGGGTCCAAACTTGCACTGTTTGTTTTACTAATTTCTATCAAGTTACGACATAAAAGGAATCCTTTGACCTGTATTGTCAACTGCTATTTAGATCACAAGGCTAATTTTTTGTCTCGCACATATATTCTAAACAACAAGTTAGGTGGGTATTTATCAGAGTTGATATCTGGTACGAGAAAAATTTGAGGACCTTTTTTCCTCTTGTTTATGGAATTACCCATTCCATTCATGCCAGACTTTGGTCAGTTACCCAATTACTATTACTGACAAGAAATCGAGGAAATAGGTTATTTTTATTACTAAAAAAACATATTTAAGATAAAAATTACTGATAATTTCTCCAGGTAAATTTATTACCAGATTTATTACTATCTTGTTGAGTAGCTAGGCCCAAATATTTAATCTGAAAAAAAAATTTTTTCATAGATTTTTTTAAAAAAATACTTTTAGGATATAAAAATCCTATTTCTAAAAGAAGATTTTGTCAGGTGGCCAGTCAAGGTTGTCTCTTTGTTCAGTAAAGTTTCACGTTTTTACATTATATTTTTTAGAGTAGGATTGAAGAATTTTTATTTTTTTAAATCTCTTAGTCTAGATTATGCGGTTTGGAAGATATAATCAAAGATTTGAAACAGCTTAATACAGTTGGTGATCATAAGATTTTGGAGAGAATTCTTAGTTTGCAAACATTGTTGCTTACAGCTGGGAATGAAATGAATATTTCACTATGTAAACTAAATTTTAACTACTGTAAATTCAAGTATGGCTTATTTTTAAGAAGATCAGAGGAGAAGCTTCAGAATTTTGAAACAGGGAAATACCTTTCTGGCATGCAAATTATACAAAGTATACAAAAACTGGAGGTAAGTTGTTTCCAATTCTTTCACCCTAGAAACAGGCCCTAAAAGCCAAATTGAAACAAGATGTTTTTTTTTTTAAATTTTTCTGAATTTAGTTTGTATTATTTTAGATTCTACAAAAAATTTTAGAAAGCATAATTTAGGGAATATAGAGATGTTCAAAAATTATCTTTACTTTCAAGAAGTTTTTAAAATTTCTTTCATGATTTTGAAATGCTAGACAGTTCAATAAAAAAAATTTTTTTTAATGATGGTTAATATTCATATTATAGTGATAATAATCATATTATCACTTTTCAAAGGACCTTATCCTAATTTTCTCTCAAGTCTGTTTCGTTTACCTTAAATTATGGCCTCAAAATTTTGCTTTTACTGGAACATGTGAAAGTTGGTAAATCAGAGATTTGAAAAGTATGAATTAATTTTACTGACCAACCAAACATTGATTCAGTATTTTTGATAAAAAAATAACATTCTTTGATATTAGATATAAGCACTTCACAGAATTTGTTTTTATCAGTCCTTGCTCAGAATCTGTTCAACATGAAATTAACATTTTGAATAGTAAGTTTTAAAAAATAATATTTTTTGTTAAAATATTACTACCTTCTTAGATAATTTCTCTAGGGACCACATCCGAAAAATTTGCCATGGCAATGGGACCAACTGTAAAATATGAAACTTTGTAACTAGTTTTATTAAGGGAATTTTATTAAATATACTTTGATGATGTTACATATTGTAGAATTTCTTTAGCTGATTTTCAGAGTGAAAAATGAGAAATTTCACAAGGAGAGGAAAAATGAGAAATTGCACAAGGAGAGGAAAAATAAGAAATTACACAGATGTTTTTCAAGGAGGAAAAATATGAATTAAAGCCAAATTTTCTAATTGGAAAAATAAGATGTTACACAGATGTTGTAATGTGATAGAGATATTGGGGTTATTTTAGGGAAGGGTTTTTTTGCTCTAAAATATATAGTTTGCACCACCAACATTCTTCTTAATTCAATATGGTAACATGTGGCATTGTTAAAGGCAAAGTAATTGCAAAAGTCTTGCATGTTTTTGGTAAATACATGGGAAAAGTATTCTTTTTAAGTATTATCAAGTATATCTACCATTTTTTGGAGTAAAAACTGTGAACTGTAAAGTTTTTATGAAAAAAAATTACATCAAATGTTAATATATATATGCCTACAAAATTGCTAATATTTTAAGCAGTGACAATGATCAGATTGAGAGGATTAACTAAAAATATACACTTTGAGATGTTTCTCTTATTTAAATTACAGGCTATGCCGTTTATAGAGAAAAACTTTTCACATAAATATTTTCTGGTCGGAATTAACAAACATATTGACAGTTACAAACATATTGCTCTTAGCTTATTGTTTATGATTGGTTGATATTCTTGCTTTATTTAATACTTAATTTATCCATGCTTGTAATTATAAAACTGACGTTAGACTAAGCACAGTCATTTTGCAATGAAGGTATTATTTCCTTTAACCCTCGTGGTGCGAATCTTGTCTGTAGATAGGATACACATTCAGTTAAAAAGACAAACCTTGGCTATAGGCGGGATAATTCTGCAATTTTAATTTTAATTTTTAATAAATAATTTAAAAATAAAATTAATCTTTTCAGGAGAACAAGCGAATCCACCATGTAATTGTCACAAATTTTTCATATTTTACAGAAAACTTCGTCTTGCAAAATAGTATGGAGTAACAGAAATAGTAGAATGATCATTGCTTGCAGAAAATAAATTCCTGTTTTTCTGGCATGCAGAATGATATCAAACTTGAAAAAATTATTTATTTGAAAAAATCAAACAAGGTTTGGGAATCTCTAATAAAGAATCTTAGTTCAAGGTCACCAATCGTTTTCTTTGATCCTGAATAAAATGAGAGACAATTTGATCACTGCATTTGCTCAATAGTTTTAAGAATAATTAAAATATTTAAAAATACTAATAGTAAATAAACTCTTATGAAAGTTACAAAATTTACAAAAATCAAGTGAAGAATAAATTTACAAGTGCTTGGTTGTTCTTTGTTGCAGATATTTATGTTTATGAATTCTTCAGAACGGAAATCATTTAAATGATTATTTTAACGTTGGGCCATTAGTATTTCAAACTAATTTATTACAGAAGGACCCATAGGTTTGGTTCTGGTGTATGTAGAGCTCCCATTTGAGCTTACGGTAAAGAAAACCATTGGTCTCTAAAGGGTGTTGAACCATCACCTCTTGTGACAAAAACCAAAGGCTTAACCGCTTGGCCAGACAACCATAAATTGAAACAGTTAGTGTGAAACATCCGGTTTGCTCAGTACCAAGTAGAAATCTGCCTGGTGATTTAAAACCAGACAAATCAACTTTGAAACTAAATATTATTTTAATACTTTCCTTGTTTGTTTATTTCTGATAATTCATACAATTTTCTTTAAGTAGAAAGTATGTATAAAAATATATCTACTATTTATCTACTTGTGAAAAAAATATATTAATTTTGATGAAAAATAAAATAAAATGAATATAAATTACCAGCTCTAAAATAATTATAAGTGAAATTTTATCTTGAAAAATCTCTGATATTTCATCTTCAGTTAATGTAAATTTATACATTTACATTTTATGTTACATTTTTGCTACTGTATATTTTTGTCACTTTAAAATTTTAGTTTAAGATGACAAGATAGTTTTATTACTTTCATAAGTTTTGTGATGGGCTCTAAAATGTATGAATTCCAATTGAGTACCAAACTTTTTTCTAGATAGATTTAATATAATTGTGGATTTTTACGATTACGATTTGAGTAATACACTTATTTACTATGCTTCTTATACTTCTTATTTACTATTTATTACCTCTTCAACTTTGCATTTTTTATTTTTTGTGTTCATTAATCACATAAATAGCATTTGAATTCATAAAATTATATATAATATTATAATTATATATTATATAATATAATTATAATTATAATTATATAATTATATATTAATATTATAATTATATATAAAAATTAAATGTTATTCTGTATTTTTTTTTTGTTTTTCAGGTTACGCTGTCACATTTGATTAATGTTGAATACAATATAAAACTACTGCGTGTACTGTTGCATAATATCTCCTATAAATCGCACATAGAAGAAGTTATACAATTACTTTTAGATCTTTCTGTGATAATCAACAAATTTGTATTATTGAGAAAGGATTCAATTTTTGAGTCTATTCCTACAGTAGCTCAAAATATGTTTAAGATGGAGAGTATCATAGAGAAAGGAAATTCGATTCTAGTAAAAGCACTATCTGCTAATTCTATTGAAGATTGCCGTAGAAGTCTAGAAGAATTACAAGAATTTATTCAATTTAATCAAATGCAAACTCTTGTAAATGATGTTGAAATACACATTAATTCTATTGATATTTCTAATGCTGATAAGTTTGTGGATATAACCAAAGGAAATTTGAGTTCTTTAAAGAAATTATTTGAGAATTTTTGTTATGATTCAAATAATCTGCTGACAATATTTTTGGGAGGCAAGATTTCTTTTATACATCTTCAACATATATATGAGTTGTACATGCATGTTAACATGGTAACTAATTTGTTTATTTTAATTTTTTTTTCTGTAAAACTTATTTTGATTCTTCACAAAAAATATTTATTTCAAGGCTTTATTGGTTCCCCTAGCCGTAATTTTTGTTGGTTCCCTTAACCATAATATTTAATGGTTCCCCTAACCATAATTTTATTGGTTCCCCTAATCATGATTTTTATTGGTTCCCCTAATCATGATTTTAAGGATTCATTAGTTTAATGTTTAAAGGCCTTAACCTCATTCACTGATATCATTTGATTCTTGTTGCCTATTATTGAATTTTACTTAGCTAAGGACAGGTATACTGTGCTTGTGTTAAGCCATGTTATGGTTCATTTCTCAATCATGAATTCAATATAAAGAAATGGTAGCTTAAATATCAAACAGAGCCTAATTGGTTTCTCTAGAAATAAACATTGTTTTTGTGTTCACTCTGAATTTCAAAAAGATTCACAGACCCAACCTAAAGAAATAAATTTGCTGAGATTTTGCCCAAAACAGCCTTTTGATTCATTGCTAAAGAGCAAGGATTCTCTCTAGGTGATTATGGGTTTAAAGAGGTGTTAAATGGTCAATTAATGTTCTAAATGCTTGAAAAAAGTTCTTGTTCTCAACTTTGAGAATCTGTTTGGAATATTAGAATGGAAACTGCATTGAATATGAATTTTAGATATTTTACTTATTAATACTCTTAATTTCATGGTTTTGATGAAAATTATAAAAGCAAGCACTTTTCCAAGTGTTCTGGATGAAGAAAAATATAGCTTTTAAGGTTAAAGAATGCACCTTGTTATAGCTAGTATGAAATTTTACTGTAATTGTTGTCTAATGGTATAAACATTCCTCGCCAGTCCGCAAAAAGTCTACATCCATTAAAATTTCCTTGATGGTCCGCATTATTACTACGTCACTAATAAACTAATTAACACCTTTCAAAAACACTTGATTTCAAGTCTACGCTATTCCTATAAAAACCTTAAAAACTTTTAATTGTAACTAGCCTGATGATAGGAGCAGCATGGCTCCTGAAAAGTCGCTCCATAAAATTTTATAACTCATGACATGCGTTTTATCTCTTGATTATTAATGCCTGAGTTGACAAACACAAATATTTTTGAAAGTATATGTGTGTGTTTATATTTATAATTATGTTTCTATATTCTTTTACCAATGAATATATATACATACATATGCACGCATGTACTTATTCAAACATACATATACATGTGCACACAGGCACATACATTAACGCATACTTACACACACACACACACACACACACATACATACATACATACATACACATTTTTCTTGGTAGTTAGGTAGTTAGAACAAATATTAGCTAGATATATAATTTATTCAGATAGGTAGTGTTTGATTAACCCTTAATTTCCCACGGTACTTAAATTCTTCAGAAAGTTCTGAAACTTACTTAAAAAGCATAATCTCACATGTGTTTTTCATAAAAACAATTTGATTTGTGATATTTTGCTAACAAAACAAACTTTTGCATTGTGTCATTATGATACAATTGGTTTGGTTGTCATGGCATCAAAAATACACAAAAATCAATCTTAACTTTTTTTTATATTATAATTTGGATTAGAGCAAGGAAAAATCTTCAAATTATCAAATAACCTTAAATTTTCAACAAATAGAAGATGGAAAATACATGCATACACATGAAAATACACTAATTATGTTTACTAACGAAAGATTCCATAAGATATCAGGCATATCAAAATTTTAAAAGCTGTTTCTGTTGCTAATAAAACAAAGCCAAATATTACATCTTTGGCAACTTATGTATTAGAACGATTTCTTGCAGTGTAGACAACGTTGCGTTTTTTCATTATACAAGGGAATGTGGCTAAAACCTTTAGGCACTTTTACACACATCTTTTGTTGGATTTACTTGGATCCGAGATATCTTTTTTGGCAGGTATTGTACCTCATCTAGTGAAGCGCAGCCTATGGCCCTCTATGTTCCTACCAAACTGCTAGCTAAATTGGGGCATATATTTGAGTCAGGATTGATAGTTATTATTTCGCCGCTAGAGGAACCAAGCATTTACTGCTGCAATAAGAGCACTATGTAACCGAATATAGACATACCACAGCCTTAATCTGAGACTTGGTTTGTACAATTTCATGTCCAGTTTATCAATACCTGCCATGAACTGGCTATATAAATGAAGAATATTTGACTTGAATCTTTTCATCTATCATACTGAGAGATGGAATGTATAGGCTCAGTACCTCCAAATGAAGAACCAAATTAACTGATTTATTTTAATACCATCTTACAGAAATTATGTTAGAATGTCCAAACGATAATCAAAAGCACCCTTGCCTATTTTCTTGAAATCTTTTTTAATCAACAAAGGGCATGGCTTCATTCTTGGGAGTCTACGTAGAATATATTAAGTTATTTAAGTTTCAATATCAGTGGTAAACTTGTAAAGGAGTTTTCGATAAAAACTTTGAAATTATGACCATCAGGTAATGATGAACTTCTGCCGGCAACAATACTTGAACTAGATCTTAACTCAGTATCTTTGTTGATAAACATGATCACAGTCTGGTATTGGATTGATCTTAGGTTCTTTAAAGGTGTCAATTTCAGTGAGGTCTTTTTGCTCCATTTCCATTCATGAGCAGTTAGAATATCATTAGCTTTTCAATTAGAAGAGATGTCCTCTGTTTGCATGTTGTGTGTGAACGGTTCTTCACCACCACAATTCACTTATGCCATTATTATGACATTTTTATTAGCAGTATCAATCAAATATTCATCCTCATCACTTGATTCAACAATAATTTCACTATTTCCAGATAACTGTTAATTTATATCTTCAAAATCACTGTTAATGTCATTATTCAATTCTCAAAATACAATCTGATCTATAATCTAATGTCGTTCTCTTATTTCTGTTCATTTAAACGAAAAGTCCAACTACAAAAAAAAAAATTTAAACAGCGGGTAATTAAGGATAAAAAATTTTCGAATAGAAAATTAAAACAAAGAAACTTATATATCAGATACCGAGGGCATTAGGCTAACCCTTAGCGTCCCATTCCCGGACCAGTCCGGGATTTCAATGTTGTCCTCAGATCCCATGCCCGCACATATCCGGGATTTCACTACGGCCACTTTGAACGGTCGTAGCTCAATATACCCTTGTGTAAATCACATGAGACCGATTGGAAATGAAAACAGAAAGATTGAATGATAATACTGATGAAGTTAGAGATACTATTAGAGAAATCTTTGGTGAAAGTGAGGATGAGTTTGATGATTTTCAACCTTCCTCAGAAGGAGATGATCAAAACTCAGGTGATAGTATAAATATTCCTCCTGCTGCAAAAAAAATTAAAGTTGTTGATTCCCCCCCCTGGTTGGGACATGAAACATTGGAAAAAAGGTGATAAGAAACTTGAAAAATTGCAACCTTTTATTGCTAACCCAGGTATTACAAAGATTGAATTTCCTGATCAAATTGATGAACTTTTTTTTTACAAACTTTTTATAACCGATGAGTTAATCGAGTATATAACTACTCAAACAAATAATTATGCTGCACAATACTTTAAATCGGTCGAAGAAAATTTACCAGCCGACGGCATAACCAATGAAAAAATTTCTGAATTTATTATGCTTACGTTTTACTTTGGTATTGTGAAAAAAGATTTACTCTGCTCATACTGGTTAACTGATCCATTAATCGCAATTCCATTTCCTTGAACTGTAATGTCCAGAACAGACTTTTATAATATTATGTCTTTCCTCCATTGCTGTGATAATAACAATTACCCTTCAATCGGACAGCCAGGATATAACCCAAAGAAAAAACTTGAATTACTTATACCTCATCTAACAGAAGCGTTTAGCCGCTAATGGACTCCAAACCAGCATTTGTCTGTTGATGAAGGAACAATACCTTTCAAAGGAAAGGTTTTGTTCAAGGTATATAATCCGAACAAACCAGATAAATACGGAATCAAAACATATAAATTATGTGAATGCCTTCATCCTTTTTAGAGAATGAAAAGTAAATAACACAAATACAAATCATAGAAAAATTTTGCAAACAAATTTTTGTACCGAAGTCATTAGGCTGATTGATGGTTGAAGAAGTTTGTGGTAGTATTGCCCTAGTAACCATGCAGCAGGTGTGCATTTGCCAGTTCAGAGACTAACAGCACGGCATTTCCCCCGAAAGATTGAAATAGAGGGTCAAAAAAATAGAATCAGTCGATCGTGTAAGGTTTGTGTGCCTGTCGAACGTAAAATTTCACTGAAGTGTGGTGCCGCCAAAAAAAAAAGACCTGGGCGCGAAACGTCATATAAATGTGTTCCTCTTTCCCGTTTTCCTTTCCCCTTCACTTCCCAGCACAGCCCACCATGGTTGTGATGTGCGGAGAAATTTTTGAAATTGATATTCCATAGATTGCCTGTAACAGGGTTTAAAGCCTTCCTTATGCAATTTCTTGCTTCTAAAAGTTCAGTAAACCCACATTTAACATCAGCTATTACAAAATAATCAACTATTTTTAATATTTCCCATATATAAATGCATGGAAAGTACCCTCCTGTGTCGTTTAGAAAAACGACAACACAGTGCAGCTAATGACGTTAACAGTTATTCAAAAACATTTTTGTATGGTTTAACTTCTAGGAACTAAACAAAAGATTTTTGTATCATTGATCATTCAAATAATATTAAAATAAATGATCTATTACTACATGTAATAAATATTCAAATTCACAACATTTGTTTTAGTAATAAGTAAACATAAAGGAAGTTTAAATAAAGTTTAAAAGTTTTGTATATGATAATATGATAAATATCCCACTAAAAGGTCTCTCTGGGAGAGACGCTTGATCGGGCTTGCGCACTTTACACACTCATTAAATTTTGACTAGGCTTGAAATATCGAGCACTTTTTTTTCATCTTTAATGTAAACTTTTATATATGCTAAATATTTTCGACCCTTTAAAGTCAATAATTTTATTTACACCTACATTAATAAGTTTATGTCAGCCAGGCACAAGTGCAAAAGATAATATTAATTTTTATTGGTATGAAAACAGAATTCTTCTTTCTATTATTACATAGCTTTTTTACTTCATTCTTAACAAGAGTTTACCAAAATGTGATGAAAAAAATTTATCATAAGCAAACAATAAAATCGGTTTTAGTAAATATTTCTTACTCGATTATCAATTTATTGATATAATATCAACACACTTTGTTTGTAATTTTTCAGTATCTTTTGTAGAATTAATTATGCGTTTCTATGAATAGATTATTTCACAGAGTTGCATTGAATATCTAATTTCTTTAACTTTTGTTCTTAATCTGCAGATTTTTTATATTTGATGTTTAAAATTAAAAAAATTATAGTCAAGCTACTTAATCATATTCTGTCTTATCTATAGTTATTTCAAAGAAAAAGTATTTAGGGTGTTATAATAATTGTTTAATATGCTTAAATGTGATTATTTTATCAAATTAATTACCCCTTTCTTTTTTATACATACTAATGGTTATATGTAATCTTTTGCAGCAAGTTAT
Source organism: Euphysa ruthae (assembly GCA_035046665.1). NCBI lineage: Eukaryota > Metazoa > Cnidaria > Hydrozoa > Anthoathecata > Corymorphidae > Euphysa > Euphysa ruthae. Next base: position 15,191 of record JAUZNK010062270.1, read on the forward strand.
GTTCTTATCACCCAAATATAAATAGAGGGGATGGGCATATATTATAATCAAATTTAATTACATCTGTTCTAGCATTTTTACTGAAGAAAAAATTTTAAACTTATATGTTGATATATAAATTGATTTCAAATCTTCAAGCATTTCTGCATACATTCAAGTGAAGGTTAATTAAAGCAAAAATGTTTTCTTGGTGACTTATTTCGACCCGAAACAATTAAATTTAAAAAAATATAAAGTGTGGACCCCTGAAATAAACAAGAAAATTTTTATTACCCTGAGTTCCCATGAGTTGGATCTTCATTTTCATCATTTGTTTTTGTTTTGATAATTGTGAGATATTTTTGATAACAATTTCACAATGCAATTTAATTTAAAATATCTGTGGAGGAGTGTTAATTATAAGATGGCTGCAATATTTCTATCAGAAATGAAAAAAAGGTTTAGCAAGAGTTTCGTCAAGAATTAAAAGCAGCAAATTTGACCTGTTTATTAATTTTTTTTTTTTACATAAATTCAGGTCAGTTAAATAAATTTCTGGTTGGTTTTAACTGAGGAAAGACCGTTATTTACCTGACCCCTGTTGTCACTATTTTCATTGTCCTAATTGTTAGTATCGTCATCGTCATTAAAACCGTCACCATAAAATATTACTATATGCTAGTTGTTCAAACTAACTTTACACAGTCATCTTATTATTATTAGTATCATTTCATTATTTTCTATTTAAATCATTTTGTTTTACTGGCCAAGTGTCATTTCCATGAAAGTATAACACTTCATACAAAGGTTTGAAACTAAAGTACACTAAAGTAAAAAATCTGTAAACATACACTTTCTGCTCATTATTTTAGTATTAACACTTAATCCTGAACTTTTTTGTGATTTTAAAAATTATGATGGTGGTTTAAGTAGTGCTCTCTTCATTAAAGTATTCATAAAAACAAGTTTAGTTAACAAGACATGTAAATTTTGATTACTGATTGAATATTAATAAAAATAAACATTAAAAACTCTTAGGGTTCGAAGTTGCTTTGTTTTAAAAGTGCAATGTTTTATGGAAGACACCCTGTTTTTAAAGTGTTAGATTTATGTTTTGATGGAAAATACTCTTTTATTAAAACAAGTTTGTATCTTTGGTTGAATTAGAAAATTGTTTGGAAAATAATATCCATTGTTTTAAATTATTAAATTTAAGATGGAATTATAATGTTGTTTTAAGGAAAATCATCTCTTTTTAAACTTTCCATGATTGCATAAAATTTTTTGAAGAAAATGCTTTGTTTGATTGTGATTAGAATTTTGAAAAAATATATATTATCAAAGTGTTAGCTAGCCTTCCAAATTACACAACACAACATACACAGCATTCCAAATTTCTTACGAATCAGAAATTTCTAATTACAATCAAAAAAAAAAGATAGAATGAAAATTATCTAATTTATCTGAGTCAGTAGGTTTATAATAATAATAATAATATAGATCGAAAAAACTTCAGAATTGAATTTTGAAATTGAAAACAACCACAAAAATATAAGTTTTTTTACATTGACAGAAATTCTATATAGAGAAAATGCGTTTTATTACTACGTTTGTTGACTGGAAAATTTATTCCAACGGTAAAAGTGACCTGAAAATAGTTGTGACCCCTTATAAGGTTTGAGCAATCACCCACGTCTTCAAATCTAATTATGTTTATATTGCAATTTTTTTAAAGCCTGACATTGTTGTGGTATTGAGATGATCTTTAGACATAAAAAAACATATCTTTGATTTTCTTTCCTACATCAAATTTCTTTCATCCATTTATTTTCTTTGAAAATAGTAGGAGTTAGTGAAAAATGGGGTTGGATCATAATCTGTTGATATTTCAATTAGCAAACAAAATTTTGTAAATAAATATTTTAATGCAGATTTGAGAAAACTTTTATCAATAGCAGTTTTACATTCGTCTGGATAGAAATGCACTCTGCTTAATAATTTGAAACAAAGTCAAAAAAAGAAAAGAAAAGTGTAACAATAAGAAAAGTAAAAAAGTTTATTTGTTCTTTCTATTTAAATAATAATCAGTTACTAGAAATATAAATTAGCGGTATGATGCTTCACTTGATATTGTAGAAAAGGCCAATTAATAAGTAATTAATAATTAATAAGTAAACAGACAAGAAGTTTTAGTGATTAAAGGATTTCTAAATTACATTTTATTAAGAGCACGTATATTTTTATTTGATGGGTCAACAAGTCGCTGATTTTTTTTTATTATTATTATAAAAAACCTCAAAAATTACAAAAAATTACTAATACAAAGACTGTTATGTCCCAACTGTAGACAAGGTAAACCTTTCTGGTTGAGACCTAAATGAAAAAAAGGAAATTCCTGGATTACAAATATTTTATTATGATTTTGGATAATTCAATAAGATATAATTATTTTCTATTCTGCCAATAGGACAGCATTTTGGATAGTAGATTCATTGCAAAGATGTAAAAAATGTATTTATTATGTTTTCCCATTTATATATAAGTTCTTGAATCGAGTACATTCTAATGTTGATAGGTTCATATTCATAGCATGTATTTGTAATGAATTTTTAGTTTTAAATTAGGTGTTGTATGGCTGTATTTTATAAAAACTATTCAGATGGCATTAATGATTAATGCTCATGTTAATGCAAAACTTTTTTTAAAGTTTTTCACTTGGAAAGCTTTGTTTTTTTGTTGATGATGACTCTGATAATTATGAGTTTATTTTTATGTTTGTCTATGTTGATACTTGTCCAATCAGACTGTAATCGTGATGAATTGACGTTTTCATATGCTGGGCAAATGTGTGGACAACACACTATATCAGAGCATTCAATTAAAATTAAACATGAATGTTTTGGGATGTGTTTATATGAAAAAAATTGTTTTGCTATTAACTTGATACAAATTTCTACATACGTTTTCATGTGTTATTTATTGGATGAACAGTGTGAATCGTCGGAGATAAATAACGCCTCTGAGGAATTATCTGAGTATTATATTATTAATCTTGCACAATCTTGTTTAACATCCGATGTGCTGGGAACAACGAAAACACCGCTGCAAAATAAAACTGCAAAGCCTTTGGAAAACATTCCTTATCAGTTAAAAGGTTCTTTTTATTATTGCAATAAGACCATTAAAGGGGTCATTCACACAGATTTGATTTGCAACAAAGACTATGCTGATAATGAGATTTTAATGCAATACAATAATATCAATGAATCAATACAGTATTCAAATTCTAATGATTATAATGAAGGTTTCAAAGGTGATCACATATATTGGCTTGGAAATATGAGGATATTTGAATTTGTAACAGAAGGATTTAAACATCTCAAAATAAAAGTGTTTTGTAATAATGGTGAATGGTATCATGAATATGTTATAAACTCTATGTTGGATGCAAATGAACATTACAAAATGAACATTACTGAACGTGCGCAGGATGGGGAAGATATTTGCAGCAGTATTAACAATAGAGAGTTCTCTAAACCTGCTGATTCAACTAATGACTCTTGTCCATTAGCACAAAAAGCAGGATGGTGGTTTCACGAATCATGTGAAGATGGTTGTGTTCTTAATGGATACAACATCATTTTAAAAGGTTTTAATGAATGCTATAGAGCTTGGATGACTTTGTATATCTAAAAACTATGGAAACAATTTTTCTTCATCTCATTGTTTTGCAAGATTGTATTGTAAAAGGGCATGTGAAAATTATACTTCATTGATTGAAATTTATTTCAAAAAATTGATGATTAGAGTTTGAAATATCAAACTTTCATGGATATTTTAACACATACAATTATGGAACCGTTTAGATAATTTTTTAAAAACCACCAACAGAAAAAAACTGGCCATCGCCATCATTAAATAGACTAAATCTTTATTTTGTAGTTCAATGTGATTAATTTTGAGGTCTTTTAATGTAATTTTTATTTTTTTTTTATTATCTAATTTATATCATTTGATATGCAAATATTGGCTGTATTTTAGCATGAAATGGGTAATAGTTTAAAACCAGGATTACTTAGTAATTTTCAGATGCAATATTGTAATAGAGTATGCAAATATTAACTTAAGTGGACCAAAGCTCAAAATAAACCCCTTCTGTTTGAAAGATTGAATATAAATAAACTTTATTTAATTTTAAATCTTGGGAAAATAATAAGATAAGTACCTTATTGAATTTTTCAAATCAAAGTTTCCATACCATTTTTTTGGTTATGTTGAAAATTCGTTATGGGCTCCCTGTTTTCAGAAATATTCTCGCATTGCAATATTTTTTTAGATTTAAAAACAATAGTTATCTATATAATATGTATTAGGATCAATACAGTTTAGAATAGATGCCTATAATTAAATTCTGAAGCCTTGAATCTTCTACAATAGAAGCTAAATTAAATAGATCCTAGCTTGAAAACACTTTTAGCTAGCAGTATAACAATTAGGGGATAGGTCTTTTTTCTCAAAATGTCACTAAAAACTTAGATTGGTCAGAGAAATTTGTAAAATTGGAACAAGTCAGGAAAAATTGGGGTGCTGTTTCATAAATAGTTGAAAAAATTTTTGTTGTCAGGTTATAACGTTCTTTTAATTGGTTCCTTCTTAGTCTAAGAATTTATATGACGTTCTTTAGAAAATTTAATGAAAAAAAATATTACACACCCAAAACTCCCCATTTTTGACTTCCAACTTTGCTAAAGAGATTTATATTTTTTCCCCTTAAAAATATTAAATTTTCCATTTTCATTTTTTAGAAATGTTAGTTTTGGCATGTTGGCCATTTTTTTAGATGGTTTCATAGTCATAGTTGTTCACTAAATGCTTGTTCTTACTAAATTTGTTGAACCGAGTATAGATCCTCTGGTGGATAACATCCTTACATTACCCTTTTTTATAAAAATTAATGGCGATAGAGAAGAGTCAATGTTGATCTGTATATTGTTTAATCTTTTGTCAAGTTCCCTCTAGAATCTCACATTAATCCCTAAAACAAACCAAGTTCTCAAGTTAAAGCTATAAATTTGCTTCCCTGTGCTACTATTGATAAATGTTTTTCATTATGGGACAAGTTCACAACAATTTTTTACCCAAACGACACTCTGCTGATTTTTCAAATTTGAACCTAATAGGTTTTTTTTGGAAATGAGCAGCCATAATTGACACAATTGGATAAACTATAAACCTTTCACTAGTAAAAGGCTGCCCGTTCTTCCTTTCTGCTTGTTTTCTTTATTTTTGATTTTTTTTTTTACAGCCTGGTGCCTCTGTTTACAACGAATATATTACCCTTTGTAATACTGATCCACATAGCCTACTCCTGCAAATTGAATCCAACCCTTTCAACCTTTATACTAACCTGCTTCATAACTATCTCAATGCAGTTAACCATCAAAAAGAATCTTTTAAAATTTTATTGGTTAAGTCCATTGAAGGGCTTTCTAGTTCAGTAAACAAATTGGCTTCATCTATAGAACTGGACTTAGAAGTAGTATCTACAACCTTACTAAATCCTCATACTTTACTTGAAAAAATCTGTGTAAGTGTTTCTTAACTGTTCAATTTTTTGTTCCTCCAACCACCTGGTGGTTGAGTTTTCAGAAATTTTTCTGTAAATGCCTGTTGCGTTGTTAAAAATAGCTAATGCTTGTATGTGGTGTGGGGGAATATATTTATGAAATTATATGCAGAATATAGGGAAAGATAATACTTTGTTATACACTTTAATGTGAATATATGACCCTCTGTTGAATTTTATCAGTAAATTCCAAATCCTCTGGGTTGTGTTTGTAAAAGCCCGAGAGTGTCATTTTAGGCTGTTGATTGGGGGCAATGGGAACAGTTAGAATATACCTTGTTATTTATTTTTTTTGGCTTGTTATATTACACAATATGTGTTTAGATTGTGTAAATTTAGATATTTCTTTATCTTTTTCTACTTTTAGTTATTTAAATTTTTGAGCAATTTTTTTAATGTATTGAATGTCAGTGAACTTTTAGGAGAAACTGAATAAACATGTAAAATTAATCTGAAATTGGATAGCTAACTTGTTTACTCAAATTCCAATGCAAGAACAACTACAAAACTTGTCTGGGGATTAATCTAAAAACAAAAAACTGTAGCCTATCAAATTTTATTGTTGCATTTTATTTGAAAAAAAAAAAAAAAAAAAATTTTAAATAAACCAGTTTTAACTAATAGAAGGTTAAAATGAATTCTTCTTCAACGCTTCTAAAAAACATTGGGAGACACTTTATTACAAAAAAAAAAATATATATAATTTACAGATTAAGATGTTTTTTTGTTTGCTGCTGGAAAACTTTTTTTTTTTAATTTTGATATCTGAAAACAAAAACTTTTAAGTTTTATTTATATTTATACCTGAAACTTGGCATTTTTTCTGTATCTATTCACAAAACACCGTAACACCCTTTCTTAAATTGTTACTTTTAGTGAAGTTATTTCTTGGAATGTATTTTAATTCACAAATTATTCACTATGAAGCAAAAATAATTTTGAAAATGAAAAATGTTTATAACTTCTTGAAATCAAATTGTTTATTGAAACACCGTTTTCAAAGTTTGATGTTCATGGATATCCGTGGACTAATTCCCAGATTTTAATTTATATACTAAGCTATGACAGGCAGATTGGGTTATGCTAAGATCAATACCACTTTGACCTATTTTATTTATGATTTTGCGATTGTACAATGTTGAGTTTTTGGGCTTAATATGACTACAATGACACATGACTACGGTACAAGCTCTCATATCACCAATACTCATTTCTATTAGACTTGATATGCAAATTTGCGTGCATATTATTTGTCATCAGCTTCATTGAAACCACTATTTATATCACTGTCAGTACCCCAATCTTTTTCCAGTGGCACATCCAGAAATGTTGGGACACTGTTTGTACATTGTTAAATTGGTAGGGTTTTAAGGTGTTTGAGTACATGATGAAAAATTATGCTATTTGAATTAAGCATCCAGGAGAATAGAGTTAAAACCAAACAAAGGATATAAAGTTCATCTAAATGATAGATAATAAGCATGCGTTTTTATAGTGGATCATTATTGTATTTATCCAATCATCATTTTTATGGGGAGTTATACCTTAACACTGATAGAGATTTTTGTTGGTTTTGTCATCTTTAGCACTAAAAAAAAAAAAAAAATCCAGAGTTCAGAAGAAAATCTAACTTTTAAATGAGAATTGTTTTCTACTAGCTTAAATTCATTTATAGCTATTCATAATTTTTTCATTAATTTGTTGAAGAAACTATTAAATGTTTGGACTATTATAATAAAGACATAAAAGCACCATTTGATTATTTATTTGGGCTTCAGTCTTTTTATGTAGTTTGAAGCTATATTTTATTTTTTAACTGTTTTATTTCAGATTTTTTTCTACGGAAATATTCTGATGGAAGCATTAGTTTTTAAACCAATCTTTATAACTATCATACCCGCGTCTTTTACCTACCTTTATTTTTGTGAAAACTCCCTAGCAAACTTGGATGTAAGTCAGTGATATATCCTTAGCTTTCATTTTTTTTTAAATTTAAATATAGATTTGTTTAATATCGGTAAAATATTCAAAAAACTAATTCTAAGAAGTTGCTGCAGATAGCAGGAAAAATTTCCTTGGAAACCTGTTTAATTCAGGTCTGACACACCATAGTGGTGGTAGTTTAAAAGATGTTGGTTGTGAACACATTATAAGAAATTATTTCACTTTTGAATATTGTATAACCAAACACAATGTTGAAATGATCACGTGACTTCAAATAACTATCATGCCTATTTTTTTTAAACTATAAACGTGTTAATATATTGCAGGGGTCTAAATTTTTAACCATAAAGTGAAAATTTAGGGAGATTTTACTTCTAAGAAGCATATTCAATATAGTCAAAAATGTAAAAGTAAACAATTTCATTTTTAGTCCCTTCAGAATTCTGTTGCCTATAAATATAATATATATGCCTTGGAACAAATTGAGATATTGAACTCATTCCTAACATTTCTCTCCAATTCACAAGCTAAAGCTAACAACTCTTGTTGGACAAATGTTCTCAAGAGATTATCAAATCTAAGCCGCAAATGCATGCCTGCATTTGAAATTGAAAATGAAATTTGCGAAGCTATCGAAGAGTCGTGTGAATGGTTGGAAATGATTGAAGGTGCAGCATTGTCAATTGAAAAAGCAGATAGTATGGATATGTTTAAGGATGCTTATCTATATTTTTCAGTAAGTTAATTTCTATAGTTTCTTATTATATTGATATTTTGAAAAATTATACTAGATCTGATTCATGAAAATAAAGTTATCGTTTGCAAAATGTCACTAATTTGAAAGTATAAAGGAATTTAGCAATTTAATAAGGGCTCATTTGAGAATATAAAACTGTTCTGGCAATTTTTCTGACCTGGTAAAAGTTAACCTACTTATAGTCAGGTGGATAAGCTGAAAATAGTTGCGCATTGGCAGAAAACATGAAAATTGTCAAACTGCTTTGAAATGATGTAAATAAAAATTGTTGGGCCGGTTCCAGCAAAAAAAAAGAAAGAAGATTTAGCCCTAGTTCCCAGGCTATTTCATTTTTTTTGGGTCCCTTTTTCATTAACTTGAGAAATTTTACTGATAAATGCATTAAATTTGATACAGTAAACTATATATAATACAATTTACAAACAAAAATATATATATTAACCCACCCCTTATTCAATATGATGTCATCATAATACATCACATGCTTTTATGTAATATTGTTATAAATAAATTATTTTCAAACTACTTTATAGAAAAAATAATAATTTGTTGTTCGATATAATTTATGAAAGCTTAAAGATGTGTAATATAACTAACATCAGGTCAATAATTTTGCACAAAACAGTGTTATTATTTGCATAGCAACTAAATATCTAAATAAAATACTAAAAGTTAGCCGTTGGTTTTAATTATATCATTGATATAAATTTTTTATTAGCTTGTTTATGACTTTCCTTTTTTAAGTAGTAGAAGAAGTAGGTATTCACTTATTAATTAACCTTTTTGAACATCAGTTATTGCAGAATTTACCTCTAAATAAGTTACTTATATAGAACAATATATCAAATATAAATGTATTTATAAAGTACATAATTAATGTTCTCAAACACCTAAAGTGGTAAATTTGTCCATTGCGGTTTGAACTTCGATCCCTCTAGTTTCCAACCAAAATAAACAATTGATGGTATATTTTGAAGTGAATCCAAATATGTCCAGATTTCTGTTTGTTAAGCAGAACATAGCACATGAAGATACAGCTCATTCTTAAAAAACAGAATAAAATATCTAGTGAAAAAGTAATACTTAAGTAATTTTAAATTTGTGTTGTTATCTATGACGAAGTTTTCAGAAATGTTTATATTTTATATTAACTATTATATTATATATATTCTGGAAAATTTTCTGTGGTGAGTCTTTAGGAATAAATTAAGACATCAAATTCTGACAAATTCAAATTTGGCTCTATATGTACAAAAAAACAATCGAATCATGTTTACTTGTGTTGAGGAAATTTTATCCGATTGACTCTCTTTCTTCGTAAACAGATTCAATCTTGTATTGTTTACACCCATGTCTTTACTGCCTCTGTCATATAATACCACCAACCTTTCAACCCAGCTAAAACGTTATGTAACATTTATTTCCTGGGAATTTTCCATAAGTTGTACAAATTCTTTTATCACTTCAGGATAAGTACTCCAAGTATTCCAAACTGTTTTTTGTTCTTTTACCAAAAAATTTGCATCTTGTTAACGCATGGAACATAGAACATAGACAATTATATCTTATTTTCACATAATTTATGATAGATCGAGTTTATGTGCAAATGTCTTATAGTTTCCCCAAACCAAATTCTACTCATAGAGATTTTTTTTTACTTATGAAAAGAGCATTTCGAAAACCTGGTTTATTTCCTTTACTCTCTTTACTTTCTAGTGGTATTCTTTATACTTGGCTGAAGATGTATGTCCCATACCACATCAATACGATGGCCATCTTTTGATGTGCTGCTCTGCTGTGTATAAATGTCAAAAAAAATTGCAATCATTAATTGTAATGCTTTGATTGTGCTAGCTTGCTTTTGGAGATATTTCTTGATTTCTGATTTTGAAATAAAGGAAACATGTTTTTCTTGATGGTTATTTTTATTGGTAATTCTTTCAATATGGAATCATTCCATTATTCACTGTATTGTTTACTACCATGTTATTCTAACTCTGCGATTGTTTGTACAACTGCTTTACTAGCTACCTCACCACTCACTAGTTTGATTAAATATTCTGTATCATTATTAAACGGATTGTTATTTTGCATAGTATCAACAAATTTATAGACTGTTAAAACCATCATTGCTGCAATATTGTTTGCTCATGATGTGGGGTAAATATATCAGCTACTAAAGAGTAGGGAAAAATATTGTTCCCAGCTTCAAATTCCTATACCAATCTAGCAAGATCAGGTCACCATCATTCAATTTTGAAGAGCTTTTGAGTTTTCAGTTAATCCAATAGCACCACCTGAGTCTTTTATAATAACGTTGTTTTATTCGTGAGCCTGATTTAATGGTATAAATGTATTTGTTGTTTTTGTAATGGTCCGATTTTGTAAAAATTGATTGTGTACTTCTTTTGGTAATGACTTCATATCCCTTATATATATGGGTATCCACAGAGAGTAATTTATATGATCTACGGCAAAAAAGAAAGATGTCGCTTTTTCAAGGCATTGGACATACAAGGTAATATTTCGTTCTCTGTGTGCTTTAACCAACAAAAGAACGCGCTTCTCTAAATTGATTGTGTTCCAAAATTTAAATGTTGGTTGGTATATTAGCTTGTTTTTTTGTTGATTCTAGATTGAAATGAACTGGGATTTTCAATCTCGTTAATGTAATTTTCGTAAACAATTTTCTGCAATATTTAAAGTTATAGCTTTGTTACTTGGTGAGCACGTCTTGTAGTTTTTAAATGAAAAACTTTAAGGAACGATTTGGCTGTACTTGCTGTATAAACTAATAATTCTGACAACATATCAGTCCAACCTGATTCCTCCAGAAGTTCACCGCAAAACTTCCAAAAGGCCATTTCAATATGGAGTCCCCCAAACATGATTATGTGTCTATCTTCTCCGAATTCATCTAGCCAAGTCCATTCTACATATTTAGCAAGAGCAAAAAGCAGTGGGTCAAATGTGGTTACTGGTACTTGACCAGGATTTAAATATTCAGTTGCTTGGTTTTGAACATTTATTTCATGTTTAATCATTGCAAGCCATGATGATTTTTCTTGGAATAAAGGTAGAAAATTTGTGATTGTATTACCATTTGGTTGGATAGATATGACTAAGATGCATGGAAACTTGCCCAAATAATGTTTTTGCCTTTTTTTAAGAGATGTATTGAGAGCTTCACTGGCATCATATTCTTTATTGAAATGTTTTACCAGTCATCTGCTTCCATAGATCTTATAATGACTTTCGGTACATGGAAAAATTTCTTATTTTTTTAGGTAACTGCTCTGAAAGTAATATTATCGTATATTTTTAACACTTGTTCCTAAAAGGTGTTGATGATGGATTGTGGTCTATATTGTGAATTGATCCAGTTGTAAATAATCCAAACTACATATTTGTTGGGCAGACAACATCTTCCAACTCGAAACTCTCAAAGACTGCAGTACTAATTTTGTCACCAATTAAATTTATTCGATCATATGATTCTGATGTTCCTAACAAAAACAGTGTATTCATAATGGACTTATCTCTGAATCGAGTATGTAGGTTTAGTCCTATATAAAGGCTCTTTTTAAAGAATCTCTTTTATATGTAGCATTCTGAGTAACAATTGATTGATTATTAAATAAAATAACTGAGAGATCGTCAAAAAAACTAGTGATTAATTTTTATCATTGTTTTGGATGTTAGAACCATGCAATATCATTAGAGATAACGATTTTAAAGTGATTGGTATACAATCTGACTGGCAGTGTAAATGGAATGATCCATCAAAAGAAAACTTATCATGTTCAAATATTGCTTTTCTCATTATTTTGCTCCTTTTGTGAGAACGAAAGCATCTGACTGACAATCATTAAATTCAATGCGATATTTAAAAGCCTTTAGTGTCGTTAACCACTATTAATGTTACCTTTTTACCAATTGATGGCTCTTGCAGTTTACCCTCGAAATGATTATAAATTTTAAATTTTAGTTTTGTCCTGTGTATTGCTTTCTGAACATCAAGTTCTTTTAACCAATCAGCAAGTATTGTATAAAGCTCAGTTATTTGAAAAAAAACTATACACATTTTTTTATGAAATAAAATAAAATTTAATGAATAGTTTATCAAATTAAATTTAAAATATGTCTTAAGCTCTTCAAAATAAAATCGACATTTAACAGATGAAAAATTCTGAAATTCATGCAATTACAGAAATCATGCAACTAATAAATTGCGCGTCTTTTCTATTACACTATATAATTTATTTAATATAATAATATTTTAACGCCACCTAATATGTATTATATATAATACTGAATTAACAAAATCAGACATAAGCAAACATTAGGTAATTTTCAATTTCTAAAATGTCTCATGGATCTTTTAATATTCTGGTTAGTTTATAGTTTTTTCTTTGGCATGAATTTTTTAATAATGCTTTTTATTCGTTACAGGAGCTTGTGATTCATTTTGAAAAGCAATTATGTTTGAATACCCATTGTAAAGAATTGGTTAAAGAGTTGTCTGAATACTGGTGTGTTGAATATCTTGGAAATGATGTTAATGAGGCATATGCTAGGTTAGAATTAATCAGGCATTTAGCTGCAAATATACCAGAAAACTATGATGCTGCTCATAAATGTTTTCAGTATTTAACAACCGTTTTAGAATGTTCGGCTTGGGTGAATGAAATGAATGTTGCTATCAAATTAAACTTTGAAGTAAATAATATAAAAGATATTGAAAATGAGGTTACTAGAATAAAAGTAAGATATATTTTTATTTGCATATTTAAGATATCCATCTATATAATAAGTAGTATTGATGGTGAGGTACATCAATATGAAACTAAATTAAGAAGCTAGAAACTTGTTGATGTGATTTGCTTGAGGAACTAAAAAGAGTGTTTTTGGCTTTTGACTGCTTCAAGATTTTGAAAATGTACATAGGAAAATATTCTGTAATAGATTAAGTGTTAATATCTATGGATTACATGATATTTAAATCTTAAGAACATTTGATTATTTTTGGTTACATAACTAAAAAGTTTTATTTTCTTTGATTTAATTGAGATTTAATGTTATGAATCTCATTTCGTTCCCCTAAGTATACAATAACTTTTAAGTCTTAAAATACTTAAATTCAATGACAATTCAAAAAAAGTTTCTTGAAGAAGGAGCTCTTATTGCAAACTGAAGATTAGCTGGAGAAGTTGAAATTTAATTTGTTATTCTGCTGTTACTAATTTTTATGGTTGGTGGTCTAATCATTGGCTTTGCAAGATTAATACAATTTGATTTGTTAGTTTTAGAGCAATTTGGTTCACCTACAATTTGCTTATGTATGGTTTGTGTATTGGAAAAATATTTTAGTATTTTTATAACATTTTCCTGTTTCTCTAGTTTTCTTTATTCAGCCAATCAAATTTAACAATCAAGAATTCAACCAACAATCGAGAATCAATTATCTCAATAATGCAATCATTTTTTTTTTTAATATTGAAATGCTCTAATCAATGAAAATTATGTGAAAATTTTTATTTAAAATTATAATCAAAAAAATATGATCATTATAATACAGTCTACTCCCATTAAGTGGGACTTTTGATAACTGGGACGGTTTTCTTTGTCCCTTGAAATTGCTTGCTAAATTTAAACAGAAAAACTCTGCATAATTGGGACCTCGGTTAAGTGGGGTTTTCTTTAAGTGGGACTGAACGGGACTGATCTGTTCGGTCCGTTGAACAAAAAACTCTGCTTAAGTGAAACTTCATTATATTTGCTTCTGAGATAGGATGTAAAAGAAGTTTGAGTTTGAAGAAATTGCATTGAAAAAAAAATACAATTCCTTTTTTAAACACAATGTAGAGGCTTTTTGCCGTGTTTGTTTGAGAGTTAATTGCATGACAGGACGTTAGTCAAAAAACAAAACGTCCTGAAATATGCCATTGAAAATAGCAATGACAATTTTTGTTTATTATTAACCCTTCTATACTCACAAGTTGCATCTTGAATTTTAAACTCTAAAATTTTGATAACTATCGATAACTGGGACATTTTCACTTCTTTTGCCAAAATCCAACTTATATGGAGTTTTGCTTAACTGGTATATATGCTAAGTGGGACAGATTTTCTCTGCCTCTTGAGAGTCCCACTTAACGGGAATAGACTTTAGTATTTTTGGTTTTTAAAATATTCCTATATCCAATGCAGTTCAAATAACTTTTTAACTAATTTTTTAGCACGAAAATTCTAATCATTTTAAAAGAGCATTAATTATTGTTCTAAATGTCCAATTTGTGTAGATAGCATACATACACCAATCAAAACATTCTGTAGGGTAGCACTCTTTTTTGTGTTAAATGATTATTAAAATTCTATTACCATAGGGTTTGAAATCTCTAATGTTGGAGAAGGTTGATGCTGTGAGTACTATTATTCAAACAAGTATTCTACTTCACACATCGTTAACTTTACCGTTGTCATTTTTTCAAGAATCTATACAAACAATTGAAGCAAACTGGGAAAAACTGAGGCAATCTATTGGTAGTCGAATAGAAAAAGTAGTTCATTGTCTGGAGCAATGGGTTAATTATGACAATCAGCTTGAGAAGGTTATGCAGAATCTAGCTGAAACAGAGATTGAATATTCTTTCTCAAAGACCAGACATTTTTTCAGTCAAAAATCAATTTGTGAAGAAATTAATAGTAATTTGGTACGTGGTTTCACGTGATTGTTTTGTTGTTTTTTGTTAGCAGTTTACCTGATATGTTTTAAAAAACCAGCGGTTTTCATTAAAAAATTTTTTTTTAAATCAGTCCCTTTCCGCAATGTGAAAAGCCACTACTAGGCTGAAAGCTAAATAAAGAGATAAAGATAAAGCAGGTCTTACACAAACTGAGAAAGATAGATATTGGTTGACATTAGGTTTAAAGGATTGGAGATCATAATCTGAAAGAAAGCAATTAAAAGGCAGAGAGTTCCACAAGCAGGCAGTACGTGGGAAGAAACTTCATGAATAAAAGTTTTTGTGAAATTTAGGTTACAGAATGAGTTCTAGATGAAAACCTTGTCGCTCTTGAGAAAGTCTTAAGTAAAGGTCTTAATTCTTTCAAATCATCAGCACAGTGACCATGGAAATACTTAAAAACAATGCAATGAAGCTACATTTCTGTGATGGGAAGGCGATTGAAGATTTGAACCAACATCAGGACCAACAAGGATGAGTATTTGTTTCTGAACGTATGATTCATTGGTGTTTTTAAGAGAGATTTTGTGAGCTACATGCAAGTTGTTTAGGACAAAGATACCAAAGTCATGCATGTCTTAAGACGAGTTAATAGGAAGATACAATAAAGTTAAACAAATCTATGGCAAGATAAAGATCCTATCCTATCCTGGTCGCTCGTCTGAGCGCCCTGCTAATTCAACCACTTTTCTCCACTCTGTTCTGCATTTCATCGATGATAAAAGTTTGAGTGGGCTGTGCATCCCAGTGTTCCTCAGTAGCATGTCCACAAATGTAGTTCTTTTTCTTCCCTTCTTTCATTTTCCTTTGAGTGTCTCCCATAGCACTAACTTGCTTGCGACTTCTCCAGATGTCTAATACAATGTCCGGCTAGCTTTAGCCTTTACAGTTGTATCTTGTTCGTCACCTGTATCAACTGGTATTCGCCTTAGAATTCTGCGTTACTTAAATGATCCTGGTAGTTGACGTTGAGAGCCATTCTCAGCATACGTGTGTAGCATCCATTTAACTGTTTCTCAATAGTATCTGTGAGTGTCCAGGTTTCAGCGCCATATAGCATTACTGCCTCGACTGTGGCTATAAATAGCCTTACTTTTATTTGAG
>JAUZNK010062271.1:0-14790 GCA_035046665.1 Euphysa ruthae
TAAGATATGTAACACAGCATTGGAAGTGGAGTGCTACACGGAATTCTTCGGTGAGTGTTATATATAACTATCAACAACTATCTTATCTAAGAAAAAAATTTTAATGATTTGTCCTGGTGATAAAAAATCAATATATAAAAGTTTGCGAAAGCTAGCTTGTTGGCAAGCTAAACTTTAAAATGGTTTAAATTGTTTTAAAAAAAGCTTGGCATTCCTACAAAAACATTAACGCTTAAAATTGTATTAGTAAGACCACCTTTTCACCTTTTTAAATGATTACAGTCTACAACTAGAACATTTTACCAATAGTTTTTTTTTTTTGTTAATAGAAGGCTATGAGCGTCATGGATTATAGATCCAAAAAATATCTAGAAAAAATTTGAGATATATGTAGATACTTAAAAGAAATAAGCTGCTTAAATAGCGAAAGGTTTTGGACACCAAAATATTGGTGCAGAAGAAGAGATTTATGGAACTTGATTTTTCTTTTTTTATGAAATCTTCAGCAAAGGTAGCTCATACTAAAAATTGTGTTCTGAAATACTGTTTTTATATTTTGAAAATTTTTAATCTGAAATACCTAAATGCTATGTCAATATATTTGACCCATTTCTTAGTATTTTTGCTAGTTCTAATAATCCAATTATCTTTATTTTATCACAGAAATCTAGTTACTTGTTAGAAATCTACTCTTAAAATTTGAGATGTTTTTCCTAATTAGTCACTGTGTTAAAAACCGCAGCGTTTTCAACAAATTTGATCGTTTTTTGCTCGAAAGAGGGCCCGAAAACTTAGGGGTTCCTTAGCCACTAGATTTTTCAGCCCTTCTATTTTTAAAATCGCTCTACCGGATTCAATTTGCTATAGATTGAGTTTTTATAGTTCTAATTACCTGATAAAATTCCACTTAATGCAAGACACTACCAGCTTTGAAAACATTTTATGAAAAATGCTTTTATTACCAACTTAGTTGCATGTTTGAATCAAATGTGTATTTGAAATCTATTTTATCGTCTTTCCTTTACATTCATGGTTTAGAAAAAAAGATGAATTTTTGAGACTGTTGAATTACTCTGAAATACTCTGATAATGATAATAGTTTAATATTTCATTATTAAATAATAATTTAATCGCCTTGGTTCTGTTTCAGTGAACGAAACTTTTCAGAACCACACCAAGTTATGTGGCCATGTCTGTCCACTCCAATGTCAACAATTACAATACAAATGCAAGTTTTCTCACGCAAAATTGGGTAGTGTCAATGCACGAAAAAGATTACGAGATATTTGCAACTACAACTACGAATATCTTTATACAGAACTGTGTATAGAGAAATATTTGAGGTAACTTCATATTTTTAAAACGTTTCTGCGAGTGATGCTATTTTTCTTCATTGACTATTTTTTTGTATTTTTACTTTTTTGCCTTCGTTGAGATTAGTTATATCGTCATTTCAAACATAGTCTATAATATAATCATTGCTAAGGTGAACAAAATAAACCAAAAATACATTCAATTTTAATTAAGAAAATCTTCAATAACGTTATAAATTTAAGTAAAAATAAAAAAAATTCTCAAAGTATTAAAAAGCTATACAAAAACATAATATCCTTTCTATTTTTCTATTTTCTAATTTATATATATATATTTATATATATATACATTACTTATTGATATTTTTTTTCGATTTATTCGTAACTGTGAAGAAAATTTTATTAGACGAAGAAAATAAGCCGTTAAGAAGCACCAATGTCTGTTAGCAACTTGGCTCCACCAAAGAAGTTATTAAAACCCTTTGATAATAAAATTGCATGCTGGATAAAAAAAACTATAAGTGAGTTTTAAAATTTTCTCGAGATAAAAAAGAAGTTCTAGTTATGGTGAAATATTATTATTTTTTTGACTATAATGTTTTGTGTCTATTATATTTCCAAATGCTGATTGCACTATTGTTCTAGCGCGTTTTTAAAATTATTTTTATAATAAAAAATTCAATATTTTACGTTATAGGAAAATGTTTTGTATAAATTTATTTAGCCAGAGACTTTTGGGTATTTATGTTGGCTTTGAGTCTTTGCAGAAATCAAACGATGAAATGGCGCGATCTGTCACATTCGAATCGTTGATTGGTAAAATTTAATTTTCTGTTAGTTAAGCCTCAACATCGAAATCTCTCGGTTGAAAACTATTTAGACCTGATGTAAATTTTCACTATTTTTGTAAAAAATTTGACAAATAGTAAATATTTTAAACAAAATCTATTTGCCCAAAAAAGGCATGCTTTCAATTGCTTTCTCTGAAATACAGATAGCAAAATATTTAGTAAAACATTTGATATTAGAGGATGAAATGGAATGGAAACATTTTATGTTATTAAAACTTAAGATAGCTAGAATGGTCTAAGGGAACATATGCAGTTGTACGTTAGGTAGGAACTAATTATCTACATGTAAATGGCAGTATCCGTTTTAGGAATAGATCCCCGAGTTCTCACATTAATCTGGTTATAATAAAAGGGGCAGTTGTTCAACTCTATTAAAAAGAAATTGATTTTTACTGTGTTGTTGAGAACAACTTTGGAGTAGTAAAGGCTTTATTCCTAGAGGATAAATTTTTTTTTATATACAACACTGTATAAAATGATCCGGTAAGAAAATTAGTTACACTCGTGAAAAAATCGAGCAAAAAACAGAATGTACGAATTTAACTGGTCGCTAAATCAAGTTTTTTTGGTTTTTCAATTCTCAGAAGATTTTAAAATTCGCTCTATTTCATTCCATATTTTTCATATTTACAAATTCATTTTTAATGTAAATGAGTCTTTAGCATGATTAATGAAAGGTAGAAAACAGGTTTTTCTTTTTCTTAAATAATTTATTACTGTATTTTCGCTGATTGAATTTTTTTTCAAATTCGTATTCTCAGTAGTTTATAACTTTTCGGAACTTTTATTTAAAATTTTTTCTTTTATTTCTGTATTATTTTATTCCATAAGGTTTTAATTATTACTTGCTCTTAAAATACATTAGATTATCAGAATTTGTCTTTTTAGACTGTATTAAATTAGTTTATCATCTTAAGATATAGCTAGAGATTTATTTATTATATTTACTATAATTATGATTTTTATTAGAAAATACTTAAAAAATTTTTGAATTAACTTGTTAACAGGGTACACAAAAATTTGTTTTTATTTTCGTCTTCAATTTCAGGAACAGTTGGAGGCAGTATCGGGATATGTCTTGGATTCAGCGTAATTACTGCATTTGAATTCCTATTATTTCTCTGGGAACTGACAAAGAGGTTATACAAGAAAGTGTATTGTGAACAAATACGTAGCGTAATGTTTTCAAAGAATACCACGAGTGATGGTTATGATCCAACTAATAACAATATCACCCTTGAAGCCAGCGTAATTCAAAAGGTGACGGAGATTTCTTTAAATAAGAGAAACGAAGAAACAAATGATAAAGAGCGCACAAAAATTGAGAAAATAGATGATGATTTTCCCGTTAATTATAACGATTTGAAAATATTTTACTAACTTTTGCTAAAGGACCGCGGGTGGAGAAATTGGAGTGATTTTGATACGCGATGGATGAGAGCAAAATATAATTGTGGTAATTGAACAAATCTATGAAGTTTTCTAACCCTCGGAGAAATATTTGTTTTTTTTAGAACAAAATATATGTTTTTTTCTAACTGGTTATTAATCATTAACTGGTTAATTATCTGCTATAGATATAGCAGGTTAGCAGGTTGACCAACGAATAATAGCTTGTAATTATCTTAATTAATCTTAATTAATTGTTATGTTTATTATTTATCAAGAATTGCTTTTTTTAAATTTACGCTTTAAGGAAAATTACTCTCTTGAGTGATTTTTTCATAATGGTTTTTGGGCAAAGAGCGAAGACTACCAAAATTCTATTATCTCCCATATGTGTTATGTTATGTGTTATCTTATGCGTTATTTTATATCTTGTAAGGCTAATAATGCTAAATTTTTTGAGATTTTATTGCAATGACAACTGTTGTATGTCTTCGCAATTTAATACGTCAATATCTGACTCGCACGAGGTGTTTTACTGCTTAAATATAATACGTAAAATAAAAATTTAAAATAAAAATTATACATTTGTCTATATTTAAATTCGTTAAAAACGTTCTTTGTTATAACGCTTCAAAAATCGCCTTTGAAGCTTATTAACAGCTTGTCCACGTTGCTTTTGTGGCACTTTATTATTTGTATTTGCGTTGAATAGAATTTTCGAGTCTCATAAAATTATATATTGAATATTTCGACTTGTGTATAAAATCATGTTATATTTTTTAAAACAGAAAAAGAACAGGTATTATTTACAACCCATAGATGTTAATCTAGGGTTAAAATTACCAAAAAAGTCCGTGACAGAGCAATTAATGCAATCAGAGAAACTCTGAAAACTGTTTTTTTCTTAGTAATGCTATTCTTCAGATAGGAAAATTAATATGCGGGTTAAATATTAACATTTCAGGGAAAGGCAAGGCATTGTTTGCAACTCATGTATGCTAATTTTGGACTCAGATTGCCAACAATGGCCGTTGCAGTGCTATTTCAGCAGCCATAAACACTTTCACAATTATTCTTTGTTCAATTTTTTGACCTGTATTATTTCTCCAGAAATTAATTTTTTCTCAAGTATTATTTGTCCAGAAATTATATGTGGAATAGGTATTAAATATTCTGGAAACGATTAGATATTATTCCGTGAAAGGGAGATGGAGTTGGGTTAATTCATCATTACGTGTGATGGGGCAAAGACACCGAAGTGAAGAAGCGGAGTTGGCAAGGTAGGACTTTTGACTACAGAACATGATTTTAACTCCCATCACTAGAGGAAATTTACTTTTAATGTTACCACTGAGTTTCTAAGCAAAACTCATTGCGTAATACATTGCTAGCTTAATTTGGTCGGGCTGTTTGGTTGTGTGAATTTATTTTTTAGGCTGAAATAGGCGTTTGAAGTACATCAAGACCCGCCACGCGGACCTTTCCGAAAATATTGTCTCGGCAATTTGCTGGTTCCCCAAGTTAAATATAACATTCTCACTCTCACAACAAAAAATAATCGAGACTCAATTGAGCAAAAGATACCTATTTGTCGAAACACAAAAACAAGCGTTAATTTCTAATCAATATATGTTGATTTGGCGCTCTAATTTCCTAAAATGGCCGTTGCAGAGCAATCCCAGATCACAAACTTTAAGTTTTTGATTGTTATTATTACTTTTCCAGACGGGAAAATTAATATATGGAGTAGATGATTCTACGACAATTCTCCGCCAGCAATTCTCCGGCGACAATTCTCCGGCGGTATTTGGCCGTTAGACAATTCTCCGCCGGACAATTCTTCTTGAGACAATTCTCCAGTGTACAATTCGCCTTTAGAGAATTCTACGTCAGAAATCTTTTTCGTTTTATTTTATACGGAAATAAATAAATTTGCTGGCGGAGAGTTTTTGTCATTCCCATTGGAACAGCCTAGGGTGTGTCATAGAAAAAATAATTTCGAAAAAGTTCAGATTTTATTTTTTTAAATTCAGCATGTTGTAAACATTTCTATGATCAATAGTTCTGTTACCAAGAAAACTTAAATGCAGTAAGGGTCAAAAACCCAAGGTTTGTGGAAGGCAAACCTAGCAGATAGCAGCTGTAGATCTGCTAGTCATGGTTGAGTCTTCAGATAGAAGAGAACACTTAATAACTTAGGCGGGATAAGGGAAAAATATGAAACTTTCTAGAAAATTGTTAAATGTGTGAAACTTACTTTTAATAATATAAATAGAGGATATATTTTTATCTAAAATATCACTGTATCAAATATTCCATTAAGTAGGTTTGTATTGGCTTTATCCAATTTTCATGTAAGAAATATAATTTCTAACGTATAATTGTCTGACAGTGAATAGCCCGCTTGAGAATTGTCACACGGCGAATTGTACACCGGAGAATTTTCTGGCGGTGAAATGCCACCGGAGAATTCTCGGCAGAGCATTGCCGACGGAGAATTTTCGAGATTACGGATTAGATATAAACTTTTTTGAAATTTGCTATGCGTTATTTACAACCAATGGGTGCTAATTTTGGGCTCAAACTTCCAAATATGTCGTTGCAGAGCAATTCCAGAGAAACTATCAAAGCTATTTTTAAAATTTTTCAATTAGACCTAATATTCTTCAGACCTGAAAATTAATTTCCGCAGTAGATAACAACTTTTCAAGAAACAGCTATCTATTATTTACAACCCATATATGCTAATTTGGGGCTCAAATATCGTCAAAAATTGCCATTGCATAGCAATCCCGGCTGACAATAACTCTCTCAAAACCAATTGTTTTAATTTTTTGATTGGTATAATTATTTCTCCAAACGGGCAAATTAACATGTCAGCAGATATTAATTAACTTTTAAGGATATGATAGTGCTTTATTTACAACACATTGTATGCTGATTTGTGGCTCAAATTGCCAAAATTACCGTTGTGCAGCGGTTCCAGCTGGCAGAGACATTCTCAAAGCTATTATTTTATGTTTTTCTATTAAAGCTATTATTTCCTTTTACCAGAAAAATAATATATGGAGTAGATATTAACTTTGCTGGCCACAGCTGTGCATTATTTACAACCCATATATTCTAATTTTGGGCTCAAAGTGCCAAAAACAGTCATAAACTGTTGCCAATCACAATCGTAATGGGCCCAGTTCAAAACTCATAAAGTTGTTAAAATCAAGCTATCAAGACTAAGTGATAATTGTTCGTTTCCCAAATAAATCTCGAATTTAGAATAATTTTGCTTTTTTGTTAATGGACATTGTAAACGACCTTGTAAAGTTAAGGCTTTTTATCAGATTAAAGAAAATTTTTTCAGATAGTCTGTTGATTTAAAACTTATTGGAAGCTTATTTGTCTAGCTGAAGCGCATTTATTAAATCAATTGTAGTTTCTGGGAGATTGTAACTGCACCTGTAGAGATACTACATAGTTGCGTGTCATTGTAAACAAATAAACAGTCTTTTTTCCCATGAGTTTCAGATTAGTATAACTTCTGTTTTACTTCAAATAATTTTACAAAATTTATCACTAATATTTTGCATTTCTCCATAAACAGTTGCAAAAATATATACTAAATACTACGTGTTTTTTACCGTTTAATTAAATGTCATTGAATTATTCCATACGAGATATAGAAATAGAAAAAGCCCTAGAAAAACCCCTTTGCGTGAACTTTTCAAGCATTTGTTGAACAGTCATGAAATACACACCATCACATCCTTTTATTAATTTTCCGAAATGTTTTGCCAAAGGATCAGAAGTAAAATTACCAACCATCACATATTGAAGATGTGAACTTAAAAGAAAGCATACACACTCTCTAATTCCATTGTATCTTGTGGTATCTTTAGTCAGATATTTTACACGTATTGATCACTACCATGCGCTATTTGATCACTCAATTTACTCATAGCCCAAAATTTTCATCATCAGGGGTACGAATTTCAACTCGGTTTGGATCGCGCTTCTCATCATGTGCATATGGTTTTTGAACAATTTTCCCAAACTCGAAAAAATGGCTAAGAAAATATATAGTATCTTTATTGCTTTTTAACTCTGGATGTGTTTTCAATGCTGAGAATGTTTCATCAAAAATAAAGTACGAAAACTGTGCCTTCCAATTGGTTTAGAGTACACCGACACTTCTGTAAGCTTTGACAGTTTCAATATTTGGTTTTTTGTTTTTTCAAGATTATGTACAACTTTAATTTCAGCCCACCGTGCTGAGATTTGCGGTATGCGAAATCTAGAAAGAAAGGGTTATTTCAAGAAAAATTTCTGAGCTAGGGGTATCAATTTCATATAAACTTGTAATTGAACTATCAGAACTTTTAGGGAGTAAAGTACTACTCAGTTTTGATGATGGAAATAAAAAAGAGGAATCTGACAATGCCTGATGATTATGCTAATGCCCCATTAATAATTAATTAATAAAAATAAGTATTTAATTGTTCCATCAATTATCGAGCAAAATTTTGAGCTATTAGAAAATTAATTAAAATCGGAAAAAAAAAGTTGCTAACATTTCAATGTTAGTGATTTACTTAAACTGGATAACTAGGACATGGTTGACAACTGTGTAATTAACACGATAAAAAAAACTGATAAATTATGGGAAAAATAGTTTGATGAATTTTATTGTAATTGCATTGTGGAAAGAAAAACTTCTTTATTAATCCCTCTAAAGAAGAACTTTTTACCACAATTCAGGTGTCCAAAGCAAATAAAAGAATTCAGTTCTTGCTAAATAAGTTTCAACTTTAAAGCAAAACTATTCTCTGTTTGTACAGTTATATGTATCTTGCCAAGTACGAGGAGGACATTTGGATAACTTCTTTTCACACGAAAATCAAAACTTTCCACTATAATTTTCAAATCATGGAAGATTAAGATCTTGTCAAAAGCCTGATTTTTTAACGTGCCTTGAGAGTGTAGTTAAAACACCACAACAATTTGAAGCTCCAAACGTTGATTTAAAACTGATAGATGGGTTAGTTTTAGCTAACTTAATAAAACCACTCCATAACTCAAAAACTAAAGGATATGTCAAAAATTTAGTTTTAAAATACCTAGTAGGCCAATTACACGTTGATGTTTTACAAATTTACGAAAGATAGTCACCAAAGCCTTATTACTTCTTCTGTTGTATTATCTGCGTTATGCAATCACTTTTCTGAATTGTTAATAAATCTTTTAGAATGTGATCATTAAGAGACAAACATGATAATTTTTGTACACGTCAAGAATGCAAGTTTAAAGAGCTAAAAGTTGTTAAATATTCGTATTGTCGACACTGATGTAATAGTTGTACTAGCTACCAGTGTATTAAATAATATTCCGCTAAATGTACTCTTGATTCTTTTTGGTGTGAGAAAAAATGGAAGATATATACCCGCACATACAGATATACAAAGAATTAAGTAGAGTAGAATCTAGAGTTTTGCCATTGTTTCACACTGAACGGATGCGATCAGACTTCTTCTTTTGCAAGTAGAATGAAAAAATGTGCTTGGTCGACATGGAAAACTTATCCCAAGCTAACAGGATGTCTTGAAACTGTATCTTACTTTCCTTCGTAACAACAGTTGAATCAAGCCTAACCAATTATTCAACGATTTGTGGTACTTATGTATGATAGAGTTAGTGGATGTTCTACATTATAGGAAGTAAGTTAAGAGATGTTTACAAGAAAAGGAAGGCCAATTGAATCAGTACCGCCAACAGACCATTTGAAACGAAAACTGTTCCGAGGATCTTTCGGATGGGGTCAAAAAAAAGCCATTGCAGAGTTTACCTTTACCTTTTGAATGGAATGAAGTGCAATAAAGAGCAATTATGGAAGCCTCGCTGGACATCATAACCATGTGCTTCGTATGCATGGTGTGAACAAGTTAAATGCCAATGTAATCCCAAGGATGGTTGTCGAAAAAGATGCAAATGTGTTGTATCTTTTTCGACAACCATCCTTGTTTTGCTAACTTGTCTCGTACTGGACTATGAAAATGTGGCCTTGGATAGTTGATATTTAGGATTTATAGGGTTGTAAAAAAAGGTTTTGTGGTTTCGTAGTTTTGTATTTTACATAAATTTGTGTTTTATGTTGATATTTATGTCACTAAATCCAAATGGCAACCTTTAAACATTCAAACACATGCAAATATAATAACAACAAAACATTGTTTTGTTAGATAGTACGTCGTCACTTCAAATTCTTTCCAGTATAACGGGCGGCTAATTAATTGACTTTTGATAATACAATCTTATTATGGTATTTTAGCTAATTTGCAATTTGTAGACCGAGTTCTAAGTTCTAAAATTCTAATTGAAAATAACTTTTTACCAGTGATAAAACATTACAAGTTCTTGCTTAGTACATAGTTTTATGGTTATGGCATCATTTTCTACTATTTTACGGACCAAAGGACGAATTTTCGTTCTGGTGATTAAAATTAATTCATTTTTATATTTAGAACGATATAATCTTCTATTATATAGGTTTTATGATATGTAAGCTTTGAGCGAAATATCAATTATTAATTTTAAATATTTTTGTATTTAAATTAAAAAATGTGAGTTTCGGAGTTTTTCCTTTTCTGGTCTATATATTGTACAAAAATCTTTTCGGTCCATATCTAAAATGACTTACTTATATTACGATAAGCAAGCTCTGTACAAATTTTGATGCTTTTACCACAAGATGCACAATTTTTACTACTTTTCCTCTCACTAAAAGTACATCTCTTTTGACATTCAACTTTCAGATTTGAAAGTTACACGTTACTTTTATAAGAGTTGCCATCAAGACTTTTAACTTTAGACATGATTCGTGTAAGAATAGGTACACTAAGTAGTTCAAAGTCCTTTCATAATCGGTTATAAGCAGTTCTTAAAAATGCAAAATATTCAAAAGCGCGTATGATTGTATCATCTGAATACTTTCTATCTCCAATAAAAGTTGCATTCATCGAGTTTATTTGCTCATGGAGAACTGTGTAATATTTCATAACCGTAAGATATCGCAATGCTTTCTTCAAATACGATAATCTATTCATCTTACAAACTCAGTTTACTGATAAATTTTTTTATCTTGTCCTTTATACCATAATAAAAGAAATAACTATTAAATTATGATTGATTTGTAATAAAAACTTGTGGAACGGCGATTTTACTAAGAAGCCTATTGATTGTATAGTGAGTTTTTCATCAGATGCTTAAGTAATAAAGTGTACATTTTTCAAATCTAATTCTAATCAATGATACAACAAAACTTTTCAATAATATCTTTCTTGTTAAACAAAAAAAACTCGTCTAGCTTTTTATTTCGGAATTCATGTTCTTGAAGTTATTCTTGTTACTGAAGTAGCAGTAGACACAAGACATGGTTTGACATAATCAAAGACTAAGGAGGGTCAGGTAGATGATGATTCTTAATTACTAACCGTTCGATAATCTGTTGGCCAATTTATTTCACATACTACAACATCTCTTGATTCGGGTATGATATCTAAGGGAATAGGTGCTAGTGCTGGGCCAATTGTAAATCCCTGTAAATTTTTTATCAAAAGAAAGTGATACACCTTTTAGGAAAGCTTATATTCAGAGGAATACAAACTTTATTATGTCCAATTTTTTTGGACGCCTGTACAATTTATCAGTATGAAATTTAGTACACAACTTTGTCAAATGAATGTTTGTTTACAAAAAGTTTAATAATTTCTAAAGCAGAAATATTGTATATTTTACACACCAGAGCCAAAATTCAATGTCTGCTACGTAAAATTAGTTAATAATATTTTGAAATTAATTTCCCTAAATCGTGTTCTTATGTTCCTTTTATGGTTATAGTTTCAAATATTTTTTTCTGGTATTTCAAAAGTTGTGCCATGGTCTATAAAATCAATATAAGATTTTCTGCTGCCTTAACGCCAAAATTGTTTAATATCGCAAAACTATAATCTTAATCAATATTTTTTTGATCTCACATTACAACTAAGAAAAAATATAGGGATAACATCTATAATTGCAATAATATGATCAATGCGTTTAATGTATTTAATAAAATTTTATTTTATGTTATACTATCTATTTTCAACGGACTAGCTCCTATGATAGCAAAATACATTGGAACGCATAACCTTTGTACATAAACTTCCTCTTATGATGCCACCGCTTTTTAACCAGAAATTTTCTATTAACTCAAGCAATATCACCTTGTTATCCCCATTACACAAGAATCAGGTGGAGTTCGGACTCCGGTATTTCGAATTTTAAATTTGCCAATATCTCCTCTTAAAACTCGTTCCGAGGACTTAATTTGAGCTGTTTTTGTATGTGTTACAAGCGATGTAAATTACCTTGAAGTTTTTCGGTATATTATAGAGTACTTTAGTTGCAAGATCTTCAAGTTTACCGGCTATCTATACTGCACTTCGAATTATTGCTGCTCAGTCTAATATGTAGCAAAGTTTTTTCTTAAAGTATGTGGGAGTATCGTTTCTTCGACTTTTATTAATTTTCCTCCATTAACCGTCCTCAACAATGGTGTGAAATTCTCCAAAATGAGTTTTGACATTTTTAAAATGATAAAACTTGGCAGCTGTGCCAGCATCAGTTGTGATACATATATGTATATAAATTCTCAGATCGTGTAATACATTCCAAAACTGTCCTTTATCCAGCTATAGGCTTACAAACAAATAGGTGGTAGAAAAATTAGTACCTTTTTTATTTATTTTTTCCATAGATTGTCGCAATCATCCATCCAACAAAACGGGATATTATTTGTTGATCGCTTAAGTTAAAGTAACACCTAAGAAGATTCCACTTGATAGTATTCTTGTAACGTGGAAATTGTCATATTATTTTTCGATTACGTGACTTATTAGATTTTCTTTAGGTGCGTTTGTTGAAGAAAATAGTATATTTTTCAAAAAGTTCCTCAAAACTCAAAAAAATTTGTTTTAAAACAAAGCTCTCTTTAGGACTCTGTTTATCAATGTAAAATAATTGTGCTTTTTTTAGTTTGGAACAAATTCATATAATATGTAATAACTCTTTATGACTAGAGCGTTATATTAATGAAAAATTTAATTGACTATCTATAACTTAATACAAGAAGAGCAGTTCTGGTTTTGATTTCATTCTGATCGAAAAAAACTGTTAAGATTCCTAGATTTAAAATCATTTAGATGATGATATGAAGACTAAATAATAACCTTTTTGGTGACACGAGTTTCTATATATCAAAAGTTGGAAAATTTTATGTAGATTATGAATATGAATAGCAACGTCAGTTTTGAGGCTATGGTCACAATAGTGCTCTCCCTCACAGTGCCTAAAAGCTCTAAGGTTTAAATACTGGCATTATAGACCTCACTTCAACTCCTTGTATTTCTTTTTACTCTTTATAATTTACATTCAAGCTTTGTGATCATAATTGCTACATGTTATAATACTGTAAATTCGAAAATTCAAAAAAAAAATATATTTTCAAGGGGTGAATTTGTCCAATTTTCGCAAAAAATGGCAAAAATATGTAAAATATTTCGATTTTTAGAAAAGAAATTGCGATAAAAATGCAAAGAGTTTTACGTTTATTCTGAGCGGTAAAATGATGTCATTTATCGGTTTTATCGCAAGATTTCCGTATAGAAAATATCTATAGGGGAGAATGATATGTTTACAACGTGGAAATTAGCCTATACCAAAAAGGTAAATAAACAAAATAGCGTCTGTGAAACTTTGTGATTTATAAACCGTTGGGATATGTTTTATGTCATAGCTTTGGAAATAATAGGTCTTCTTACAAAATTCTTTTTTCAAAGACGCACAATACTATGCTGATCAGTTCCTAGTAAAAGAATATAAACAAGTACAGTTCTTGTTTATATATTCTATATTTATAATGTCTATGTGTTCAACTAGATATTTTTACGTTTAGATATTAAAACAATAAAAATGTTGCGCAAATCACCTGGCCCAGCAAATGAGATTGTGCATGTAAGTTTTTAATTAGAATTAAAATTTGATAATCTTTGAGATACATGCATTTTGCAGTGTAAGAAAAATTTTATAATAACAATAGGGTTAAGATAGTTCTTTAGTCCATGTATAATGAGGATATAATTGCGATTTTTTTAGAAAATATGTGGTATACATTGTTTTGATGCCTCTGATGAATTGATACTTTGTCGGAAAGAGTCAACATGGCACACTATAAAGCTTGCTGCAATTATCAGAGATCATTTAATTGCTAACACAGATGATTTTAAATCACTGCAGTATCACCGAAAGTGTTATCAGTTATTTAAACTGAAAAGAGACTTAAATAAATTTAAAAAAGCAGGCACGAGAAATCCAATCTCAAATTCAGAACCAAGAACTTATCTTTGATACAGCAAATGAGAAAAAGAAACGTATTGCAAATTCATGTCCGAATTTGCCTTTAAAATATCTCTTTTGTGATAAAGTAACTAAGAAATTGAAGTTTACACAATCAAAAGAACCACTGACTCTCTGAATTGACGAACGCGCTGTAAAAACAATTATAACAGTAGTAGTTAAAAAGAACGATTGTACAATATTATCTATCGTCGACCTCATAGCTTCAGAAGCGCGGTACCACAAATCTTGCTATAAGATATAAGTAAAAGACAGCAATGATGATAAAATTACAGCACAACCAACGACTTAACAAAATGCAGAAAAAACAGCACTTATAATATTCGGTAATTTCTGGTTTCACCTGCAAAATAAACCGGAAGTAGTAAAGTTTTCTTACGCCGTTGAAATGATTAAAGGAGGATTTATCAAGCAGGGACTGAGGGACTGGACATGAGCTTACAAATAAGGGTGAATTTAAAGCGCAAAATAGAGAATACTTTTACAGATTTGGTATTTGTTAACGTGGACGGAACCTTGTACTTTTATCCTAAAAACTATAAATATGACAAGGTTGTTGTGGACTTGATAATTGCTACCAGAAGAATGGAAGAATTAACTCTCCAATTGAATCAATACAGCGAGGATGACTCAAGTATTCGAAGCGGTTCTCAGAAAATAAAAAAAGGAGTGCAAAGTTTGTAAGAAACTGCTCCCTATCTATATTTATTTTCCAGATGTGTACCACCAGTTTGTTCAGGGAAACTTTGTCGTACAATTTTCAAATATCTAATTTATTCGAATAGAGTCTGAAA
>JAUZNK010062293.1:0-14788 GCA_035046665.1 Euphysa ruthae
ATATATTACGGTATAATCTTTAACTACCTAAGACGTATGTCTTTTTGTACATATTTCACTGGGAAATTGGAAATTATCTAAAAAAAATCTGAATCAATATTTAAATGTCACTATTTCGCCATACATAAACACTCCGCATCGACTAATTCCAAAAAATTCAGCCCTGAGGCAATTTCAGTTCTATATTTTCATCAATTCTAGATAATAAAAATTTTGCTTCATGGCACGTGACCTTAGCCAGCAATTATATGACTAAGATATTTTATATGGAATAATACTAGGTAATAATTAATTAGCGGGTTAATCTTAATAGTAATATCGCTTTCCGTGTATGGTAAAAAAATATGACGTTAAGACGCACAAAAACGCCTATGAAAGTTAACCGGCTGCCAACCATTACAACGTAATTTTTAGACTATAATCGCTTTAATACTAATTTCTTTTGATTGTTTAAAATTTCTTACTAAGTTTCATGTCCAATATATTTGGTTGCTTTTCAATTTTCAAAGAAACGGTCTTCATTCTACACAGATGATTTCTAAAAATTCATCATTGATACAAGTTGGTTATTGACACACCAAATTATAATTGCATTATATGGTTGTATTCTAACCAACATATGATTACCCTTGATTACCCTGATATTTAATAATAGTGTTTGTTTAAGTAGGTGTTAAAAACATAAAGATAATATTTTTTATATTTTTATTTTCAGTCTAATCTGAAATTTGATGTTTTTTCTAGTAATTAGGATCTCTTTTTACAGTTGATAAAAAAAAAGCATGCTTGGGAGAATAAGCGTGAGAACGGGAAATTTGTATGTGCAAGAGAGACAAAATTTTTTGCGTAAATTCTGAAAATGAGAGAATGAGAATGTTATATTTAATGTGGGGAACCAACAAATTGCCTCGAAAATATTTCCAGAAGGGCCTATGTGGTGGTTCTTGGAGTAAGTTCTACGAGTTCTACGAGTACGCCCATTTGCGCCTACGAAATTTTCTCAACCAAACAACGTATAATTCAAAGTAAATTTCAGCCAGATGTGGGAGTAGAGCTCGTGAACCCTAATCAAACGTCCTACCACTATGCCAATTCTGTTTTTCTGTAGTGTAACTATGGAACTACCAAACTAATAAAAGAAATAATAAATTAACATAACAGAAACCAGGCCATGACGTCATTATAGACCTCAATTTGTATTCTTATTCGAAAAATTACTCCATAAATGAAAATGTTCAAAAAAAAAAAGAAAAACAGAATAATATGAATTTGTTATAATGTATTTTCCTCTAATAATTTTAACCTTAGCTTTGAAAAATGTGTATACTAATCAATCATTAAGAAAATTAAACTGTAGCAGCTCTGCGATAGATGTGAGTTTTATTAACAAATATGGAAATTACGAGTTTAGGATTTATCAATATTATGACAAAAATTCTTTAAATATTTCATGTATTAAACTCAATGATTGGAAAACTTCACAAAATATCGATATGAAACTGGATATTGCAATCAACGAAGTTGTTATAAATTTTTTTGACAATATAACTCATTTTAATATTTATATCACGGACGCAATGATACAATTAAACCGGACACA
Organism: Euphysa ruthae; assembly: GCA_035046665.1. Taxonomy (NCBI): domain Eukaryota; kingdom Metazoa; phylum Cnidaria; class Hydrozoa; order Anthoathecata; family Corymorphidae; genus Euphysa; species Euphysa ruthae. The sequence goes on from JAUZNK010062293.1 coordinate 1,601, forward strand.
GTCAAGCATTCAGCAGTTTTATTCACAGATTCCTTTTGAAGTAAGATTGAACACCACTACAGAAGTTACCGGAAAATTGTATATTTTTGGGTTTAACCGAACTAAAAAATGCAGTCATAAAGAAAATTTTGTGACATTCAATTTCGATGAATTAGTGTTAACATTCGAATCTATTCTTAAACCATCAAAAGGTAAGTTTATTCCTCTCTTTTCTTTGTATAACATCTAGCGATTATACTCCTAATAGTAATAATGATAACTGAAATAATATACAATGATGAATGATATCTTCTTCAATCAAAAACACGATTAGAGTACGACTTATTTTGCGAAATGCAGCTATAGTTACGAAATCAAAATCAAATCAAAATTTATTTTAATACTGTCGACAGAGAATTTTATTTAAGCGTTAAACAAAAGAATTCAACTCGAATATTCTTAAACACCTATTGTTTTAATATTTTTATTTCGTGTCATCAAACAAAATGTCATCAAACAAAACTCTTTTATTTTTACCATTCGAATGTAAACATCTATTGTTTTAATATTTTTATTTCGTGCCACCAAACATGACTCTTTTATTTTTTCCATTCGAATGTAAACATCTATTTTGTTGATATTTAATTTCGTGTCTTTAAACAAGTTAAATTTAATTCATTTTAAACAGGAATGTGTCTTAAATTAAAAACAATATTTTTGGGAAATCCAAAAAGCGAGCGTAGCGAACTTTGCAGCTGGAGCTCATTTGGCAACAACGCCATAAATTATCAATAATTAGGAAGGTTTTTTTTGCTGACTCTACAGATAAATTTGAAAGTTAAATCTAAATTCATTTTGAATTGAAATATATTTTTAAATTAGAAACTGTATTTTAATTTCACTATGTATGCGATATACCATAAAATCATTTTTTTATGCATAAAGAAATTGTTCCAATAATTCAATACCCAATCAAAATTAATTTCAATACTGTTGAAAGGAAATTTATTTCTATTTAGCTACAGCTTTATTTGTATATTAATAACTGGTAGCGTAAGAAAACTTTTCGTTTGTTGAATTCTGTTACAGCTTTCTGCCATGTTTTCGCAAATCTTTATATATTGATTATAGAAACTAAAGAATAAATACAATCTGGTCAATCGTAATTTTTAAGAACCGAAAAAATAAAGAAATAAATCTTGTTATTTCCTTTAATTAAAACAAGGCCAAAAATAATGTCAATTTTAGTTGCTAATTTGATTTTTAAATTCTAAATTCGATACTTGTAAATGGTGACCAGTGTATTTATTAAATTTTTCTGTTACAATTAAGAGATTTGCAATACATATTCTAATTATGGTTGGTAGCGAACCTTGGTAAAGAATAAAATAATTTCTAATATTTTTATTTTCTTCTTTCATAAGAAACCTGTTTGACGTTTCGAATGGATACAAAAATAGTTGCAACATCGGTAACGGTTGTACCAACTCAAGAGACAGAAAGAATAGAAAACGTAATGATGACATTGTCGTCAATCCTCATTCTTACAAATCGATCTTCTTACATCGGGAAAATAAATCAGTTTTCGAAGGTAGGTGTTATTCATTTTGGACACTTATACTTACTGTAAAATAACTCCGCAAGAAAACACAGTTAAATATTGCAGATCACAAGCCATGCCCAGAAAATAGAAAATGTTCTTCTATTTTAACATTTTATGATCAGTTACAGACTTTTTTATGAAACGGTTGTTTATTGTTTACACGAAATATATTTTCTTTGCAATTTTCTAATGAATAACGAATTTTAAGTTTTTTATTACAAGATAAGATTACACTCCCGACTTTTGGCCCCTTGAAACTTAGGTTAAGTTTTTTACTTCAAATGTAATATGAAATTGAATGGATCATTTCACACACGGTCAAAAGTCGTCGCCTGGCCTCATTTGAACTATTTCTTTCCTATTTGACCCTGTATTAACCCGAAATTAAGGACATGGGATCTCACATAAGCTTATCATTCAGTTTAATTGATTTTGGTTACCCAGTTTTCGGTTTGCGCTCGTAGAAATATCATTCCTGATATAATCTATGTTTGTGGAGACTATGGAAAAATGGTCTATTTTGACTTTATAAATTACCATGTCCAAATGGATCGATTTTTGTAAGGTGATTATGTTTCATTGTCCACTTTTGAATACCCTGATATTTAGGGGCAATTAGAGTTACCACTGAAATACTAAAAATTTAAAATTATTTAAAATTTCAAGAGAAATATTTTGAAAAACTTTAGAAAGAGTTTGGATTTCATTAAGAATTATTGTTCTTAGGACACACAAGAGATATTTACAGCGCGTGATTTTTTATTATTTTCTTTTTTTAGGTTTTATCATTTGCAAAAAACGCGGACGTGCTCAGAGTCACAGACTTCCCACAACATTATCTTTCAACAAATGGTACAATGAAATTAACAGTAGAAGGAATACTCGTTGAAGCATACTTCTCAAACCATTCTTTGTTACGAAGCGAAGTAAACAGTTTTACTAATGGCAGTTTGTTGCAAGTGTTACTCGTGTTACCATACTCGCATAACCAAATACAACTGAGAAAGGCATTATTTTTTTTCTTTTCTAAAGAGCTTCTTAATGAAAAGCCAATTTTTCAATCCAAAATCTTGCAATTAAATTTTTATTTTTGAAGATTTTATTTTTACGTACTAAAAAATTATTTTTGTTTTCTCTTCCACTAAGCTGAAAATTTCTACTAACCATTGGAACTCAACGCAATGTTTTGCGCTAGTCTATAACAATATAAATATTTCGGTGTGAGACACTAAATTCTGTCAGTAATTTGTTAAGCCCATTTTAACCGATTTTTTGAGTATTCATTTTCTATTGGAATTATACTAAAGAACCCTATCTCCCAACCCCATAAAGAACTCCAATTTAGGTTTATGTAAGGTCACTCTATGATCTGTTTTCTCCCTGCTAAACAATAATAAATTTTTGGAGTAGCTATCAAATGTAAATAATTTATCTGCTATTATTTGCTAACTGATAAATATGTGTACATGAAAATTTAGATGATTTCTATTTATTTTAAACTAAAACTAGGACTTATCGTCATAATTATCATCTTGAGCATAGCAAACGTTAAGTACTTCACGGGAATTTATTTCCACTACTAGTCCAAGAGCTCGTGACAATTCTTTCACCCCATTTTTATCAGAAGGTTTGAGCTCTGAATATTGTTGATATCAGTCTAGACATTAGGAAAACTACTGATAAATAAACATTTATATTTTTATAAAATAAATAAGATCGGACTTTAAACTAGAAAGAAAGATTATTTATGGATTAAAAATAAAGATTCAAAAAGGAAAAACTCAGAGAAGAAATGTGGTTTTCAATAACTCATTGGAGTTTAAAGAAAGATTATGAAATGAACATATGAAATCAAAACTAAACTCGAAAATGAAAGATGTCGCTTACTCACTCAGGAAAGCAATACTAGAAGCTGACTACACACCGGTGCCAGATAATCTTACCATCAACGGCATCACAAAAGGAGAAACAGAAGTACCTTTTAACGTAACAGAATTTTTAAATTATTTGATAAGTGGTCCAGGCCAGCGAAGAATTGAATCAAACTGAACACAAAGACGTGTTAAATCAATAAGTGAAGACATAGTATTCTCAATAATATTAGGCAAAAATAAACCATCAAAGCATAATCAATATGGAACGGAACTAGAAAAATCCTTGAGTTATCTAACCGGTTAGGGTATCATAGAACCGAAGAGATTGAGACTGAGTTGACATTTGAAGCCAATAAAGATAAACAGCTGACTCCGTTTTGGAATGGAATTAAATTTTAATGGATTTTTAGAGAAATTAAATCGCAAATGCACGCTTCACGATACAGTTGAAATCGCATACCAATTAATAGAAGTCAACTCAGATCGTCCTAGAGATAAGGTTGATTTTAACGTTCAAGGAAATTATTCAAAAAGTTTGTCAGTCCATGAAAAAGAAACATTTCCAGAAATTTTATGAGACATAATACAGTCTGGGAAGAAAAACAGGGGGAATTTGAAGCATCTGATTTGGATATAGAACCATATCACAAAAAATCAAAAATTTTAATATTAAGTATAATTCCGCTAAAAAACGAAAAACTTTTAGAACAACCAAACTCGCACGAAAGTGCAAATAAACGAGATTTTCTATTGACAGTAGACTGTAGCTTTAAACTTAAAACACGCCTATATAGGCTGGATAAAACGCCAAGAGATTTCCTGATCAAGGTCAAATTCAAAAAGTGTGGTATCTGCCGCAAAGAAATCTATCGCCAACATCAAAAGCATTTGTAATAGAGACAATGAAAAGAGCTTTTCGATTAGCTGAAGAAAGTAATAAAAAAAGTGTTCCTGTAACATATGCCTTGCTGTCGTAAAGATTGCACTTCAAGTACAAGAGCAAGAATCGCCTAGATTCGACGATATATTTGTCGTTCTTGGTGCTTTCCATGTCGAAATGGTGCTATTCGCCGCATTTGGATAATACATCGCAGAATCCGGCGGAAAAAGACTCATCGTTTCTTTCCGGAAAACGTTATAAAAGATGTACGCGTGTTCATCAGCTTCGAGCTTTATCAATAGAAATTTTACATTTTAGATATTTTTTGGAAATGTATCTAAATGACTCGTTAGAAGAAACTATTCAGCATTATTCGAATGATGTGAATGAACTAATTTCCAAGTAGAAGTGTTTGTAAAAGAAACAGAACAAGGCAAGCATGGATTAACAGCACAATTTGGATGGCTTTATTAAAATGATCTAATTGTATCACCAATTTGTTCGAAGTAAAATATTGTTTACTTCACACAAGTTTTCGCCAATTCCAAGTAGAATACTTAAAATTGCATTTAATTTGAAGCTGACCATGATTATAGAAGATAAAATAATTGAAGCAAGTCATAAACTATCAAATAAATAAACGATCAAATCAGAACTAACAAGAAGAAAAATAAATTCCATTTCACTTGGACGATTCCTTTAGCATTAATGTCGCATGATATTTCAACAGAAAAATTTCAGAGTCGTTATCAAGGCTGTATGTTGTTGACCTAATTTAACCAGTCATTTTTTAAAAATTTACGTAGCATATTATTCAGCAATGCATGTCATCATTCTGAATAATAAATGTCGTACTTCATCCGGAATAAAAATATAATTAAACGAAAATGACATGTTAATGGGATAGTCAGTTGAAGCGCTTTAACTTTATATTTTTTGGTTGTCTGGCCGAGCGGATAAGGCATTGGTCTCCGGATCCTAAAGCTGTGGATTTGAACCCACCTCGGAATCAATGATTTTCTTTACCGTAATCTCAAATGGGATCTTTAAGTACATCAGAACCAAGCGCGTGGGTCTTTCTGTAATAAATTAGTTCTATTTGTTTTATAACTATTTGTTGTCCCCACGTTAAAAATACAAATACGTTAGTAATACGTTTTTGCTACTGAATATCAAATTTAGTTATTAAATTATGACTACTCTTTAGATCACAGATGCGAACAATAAAATATTCAACACCTCTATAGCCATTACTTCAAGAGATGGAAAGCTGCTGTGTAAACCTTTTCTATTTTCAACCGTGATTGGCACACTAGAAACTTATAATGAAGAAATCATTGCCAGGCAAAACGGGAAGGTTTGTTTTACATTTAAATATTTTTAACAAACTGCTTTAAAACATCCAATATTTTTATAAAAACAATTTGGTTTTGAATACATACACAAAGACACGCACATTTGTCTCATTGACTCTCATTGAAAACTCTTATCGTCAACCTGATTATAAGTCCAATCATACTAACCCAGATGAGGTTTTATTTATATATCGAAAGTGAGCTATGACTTGCGTGGCAAATAGTTTCATGATATTTTAGTATCAATCCCTAGAATTTTTTTAGCTTGATATACTTCCAAATAACCTTTAGAATAAGGTTTTTGTCAACGAAAACTTCCTCAGCCGATTTAAGAGTTTTGGCTAAGAAATATATTTGGATGTGCAGCTGAATTTTTCTTGCGAGAAAAAAAAAAAAAAATTTTCTCTTGAAAGTTGCTTAATGGGATTAGGATTATAAAGTTACAGCTATAAACTATTTAAATATTTTTTTTCTTTGTTAAAAAAATAAATTCTTGAACCATCGGTGCTTTAAAACTTTTCTGCTGTTAAAATTCTCGTCCCTAAGGTAAAAGTTAAGTTTTCCCTTAAGAAATTTCTCCAAAAAAATTCCACACACATAAATTTAATATAAAAAAAAGTTTCCTGGTCAATGGTCTTTGCAAAGAGTTTGAAAAGATAATTATTGGTGTGAGTTTTTTTTTTTTTTTTTTACAGGCTTGGATATCCAATAGTCAAGGATGTTCTTTTATCTTGAACAATACTATCAGCGAAGATTTATTTGAATCTAGCTTCATCTACCGGAGTAGGTACGACGAAATGCTATACAGACGCAATCAAAACCACTCGATTGAGGTTGATGGTGAAAATCATTATATCTGGAAACATTATGGTATTTTAGACTTAAAATCGATTAAACTAAATGAAATTTTCTATCACATTACTAGATCGTTACCACTTACTTCCAACTCAATCATGTATTCACGCTTAAAGTTATTGCGTCATAAAAATTTCCAATTTTCCGCTTGTTTGGATACACCATTTTCGTGGCCAAACGAAATTCTTTATAAAACTTTAGTATGTCTCCCACATCAAATATCATGCCGTGTTTTCGAGAAAATCAACAGTTCTGTTGTAAATGTAAACTGCTACCATTACAGCAATGAGTCAAGCTCTTCATATAGCTGCTCTAAAAAGCAATGGTTTATTGCGGAGTTATATACGGCTAATCCTTCATGTATTAATGCGACATTAGATTTTCCTAATATCACATTTAGTGACAATAACTTACTTAACCTTACCATTGGCACCGTGTTAAGAGGCATGAACTTTAGAGTCATAATATCAAAAGAAATTTGTAGGTCAAAGTACGCATATGAAGTGTTACATGGCGTAGTTCCTCTTGGTCAACAAAACGTATGTTATGAGCAGACATACGAGTCACTATCTAAATTACTTTGGAAACCTGATGCAAAATGTCCTTTTAAATTAAGTTTGGAAGGATTAAATGAAACGAAAATAAATTTAGATGCCCGGGAGAGTATTCAGTTCGAAGTTGTTTTAAAATTCACTGAAAATTTTCATATGCCAACAAGTTTTAGAAACAAGAAATTTATAAAAGCATTTGTATATAATATAAAAACATTAGATATACGAACAGCTTATATTCGAAATTACCACAAAGAAACCATGCGCATAATTTTGACTCAAAGATGGCGAAACCCTGGTTTAAATAAAATAGTGTTTTCTGCTATATTTGGCAACAAAAATTGCCAGGACGCAAAAATCGAGATATACATATCTGGAAACTGTAATGATAGGCAGCAATTATTTTTTGAATATCCTTTCAGTATGACAAAAGAAGAAATGCTTCATCAAGATATTGCCGACGAAAAAAATTACGTACGTGTAGTGAATTTGCCAACAAACTATCAACCTCCGTCTTTTAAAGGATCTCATATACCAATGTCAATAAACGTATACAATGCAGATCCGAGTCAACCATACCATCAAAAGAAATACCTAGATTCTCAGCCAGCTGTTGTCTTAAAACAATGTCTGGGAAAATCTAAGAGGTAATATTTTGATTTATGGACCAAAAATAAAATGAAATAACTAATAATTATAAAATTACAACATTATGTCTCATGCCAACGCAATTCTTAATGTAATTAGTAATTTAAGGCATTTTGAAATTGCAAAATATAATTCCTAGCTATAATATAAATCAGGTTAAATTTCTTTCGCTAACTAACCTACTTTTTATTCTTAATGATTTCAGCTTATATTTATGGTTTAAAAATTTAAATATTTCCAGGGAAATGTATGCTATCGGTTTTTATGGCGAATCTAGTAGTAACCATTTAAATTTCTATATATAGACTTAGAACTTAAATTTTAAATTAAATTCATGATAATCTTATCTCTCGCTAAAATAGATAAATAAAAATCGATTTGATGGAAGGAATCAAACCCACGAACACTGGTTTGAAAACCAGTGCTCTAACTACTGATCTACAATCACTGTCAAACATACGTAGCTAGAATATAGGCTACTTATATTTCATGAAATGACCTTGTTCCAAGCCGTTATTGGTAAGGTTTTGTACTCCATCAAACTGAATTGAGATTATTTGAAACCCAGAAAAACGAAAAAGAAAATTCAGCCATTAAAATCCTCATGATTTACAATAATAGTGATATCCGGTAGCTACATATTGATTCTTCGCCTACATTTTTTCCTATAGCTATATATTTTCAAAGTCTTATTGCTGGGTTAAACGACTTTACTCTATCTTTCCCTAAACTAATGGAAGAACTAATGAGATAGCTATAATTACAACTTTCGAGTCCTTCAAATTGAGTTTCATAAATTTACGAAATGTTTAAAACTAAAATAGGTGATATTTTTGTCGCCAAACAGGCAGAAATATTTTTTTGCAAGTATATTGGTATTCAAAAGGTTTTTGATCTATTTTAGAGCATCTATTTCTTTTAACTATTTTACCTCTAAATTTAAAGGGGGAAGAGAGCTTAAAGTAGTTAAATTAGCCATTTTAAAAACAAATGTCTAATGTCAGTGTGAGATATAATCTTAGTATATAATTCAAGTTTATTTTTCATAAAATACTTTAATTGGTATTGTTTGGGCAGTTATATTTAAATAATTTTTTTACTTTGAGGTAAGAAATTTAAAAAAGCCTCAGCTTCTTAAAAAAAACTAACTTGTAGCTATAAATTTCTGTTTATTTTCACTATCAAATGTAATCAGATAAACGTATAAAGTAAACGCGTTTTTTATAGAATGGCTTCCTTTATTACTCACTTGATATTTTTTCAACCACTCGTAATAAACGTAAAAATAATATCTTACTTTTACTCATTACGAAAGAAAGCATTCTTTCTTTCGCAGTGTAAACGTACCTTATTTTTTTCTAACTGCAGTTACAATTTACTATGTTTAATGCTTCTTATAACCTTTTTATTACCCAAGTCTTGTTTTTGTACAGTTAAAATGTTTAATTATATATTTCAGGGAATTTTGCGAATGTCATGGTTTAATGGGTGTTTCCAGGAAAATCAGCGAATCAGACTGCATACACAGAGTTTATAGATTGTTCTTTTCCGAAAAGATTCTACCAAATCTTTCAATCAGGACGGAAACTGGTTTTAAAAATCTCGACATTCCTTATTTCATCACTGAACAGAACGATAGAGATGATTATGAAATTGTTAACCCAGGCTCGAAAAAAGATTTGATAATACTACTTGATCCATTGCGTAATAGTTCAATAAGTTTCCAGGGCTCTGGATTGTATCATTTTTTGGTTCAAATTGAACAAATAAATCTAACGTTTTGTGAGATGAAAACAGAATTTACAGTCTATATAGATGGAACACCATTACCTCACCCCACTGAAGATCTCGTGCGATCAATAACTGGGTTAATATTTGGTTCCGTATGTTTCTTTGTGTTTCTGTATAAATATCATCGCGGACATAGTTTCCATAAACAAATGGATCATGATAACTGTTAGATGTTAAAAGGAATCAGGAAATACGGATTGCTATTTTTTTTTTTTTTTTTTTTTTTTTGTATTTATTATCGCAATAATTATTTAAGTTCAGTTAAAAATAATTTGGTTATGCATACGGCATAACTACGACCCAAATGCTAAAAAAAAAAATAGAAAACAAAAGTTTGCCATCATTATAATATTTACAAAATACAAATGACCAAAATTAGGTTCTAAGCTGTTGCAGTTGCAGTGTACAACGCTACGGAAGCATGTGATAAACCACAAAGCAAAGAGGTTTATAGGCAACCAGGGAATATTGGAGTCGAGTAAAGGCAAACCTAGATTTTTCCGTGATTATTTGATTTGTATTTCTTACCAGCTAATATGCATTTGAAAGCATTGTTAAATTTTAAGCAATTAAAAAAATTTGGTTGAAGATATAAAATGTTTTCTCACCTTTAGTACTCATTCATCAGATTGATGAGCAGCCCATAGACTGACTAGTTTTGCATTTCTCAAATCCTACTTCAAATGATTGGATCCCTCAGTGTCTCAAGTCATCTTTGATTGTTGCTAATATTGATAAACTGTTCACTGGTCAAAACAAAAACAAGTTCAGGTTCAAACTTGACGATAATAATTATCTTGGACAACTCCTCAGCAGTCTACTTAAATATATCGAGAGATTAGATCCGTAGGGATCTAATTTTTCGATATAGCGATACGCGAAACGTCACCAAAAGAAATATTTTATTTCATGACTGAATTTTTCAAAGATGACAAGTTGAAGCATATTTAAAATATTTCTTGTTCATAATTAAAATGTTAATCTTTCACAAACTTACTATTAAAGAAATTTCGAATTTTTCGAACCCAACCAAAAAAACATTTATATTTCATACTTAGGCCATACTCATGATGTTAGGGAATAAAAATTTCCGGCACATAAAAGGTTATAAAATTTTTATTCTTTCTTCAGAGAGTTTCTCTTCTTTAAATGATGTTTTTTTCTAGAAAATAAACAGATTTTCACCAAGTCCTAAAAAAGAGCTCCTAAAAATCTTGATATTATAAAGATATTGGGGTTCACATTTTGGAGGGTTTCAAAAAATCAGCATGAAGCTAATTCGAATTTAAAAATATAGCATAATGTAGCAACTTTAATTACTAAGAGTTTAACCCATTTATATTTCATACTGTTAGCCCCATCTATTTTTCTCAACTATGATAAGTTTACCCTATTATATGGCAAAACCTATAATATGATTTTTTTCAAGAGTTGGCCAATAAAATGCCCTTGGTTTATATTTTTTATTTACGGTTTTTTGATTTACTTCTTTCAATAGGGATGTTAAGCTTTTTTAAAAACTATAACTCAGAAAAAATCATTGGATATCAAGTGAAAGATTAAATCATGTGATTTCCAAAAAGGTCTCATTTGTCTCAATAGCTGCTACGGTTCAATAGTTATGACTGCTTGAAATCGCAAATTTTCTGTCAAAATCTCTTAACCTTTTTGACATGAAAGTAGGGACAAAAGTGAGTGTCAGGGGGTAAATTTTGACATATTGGGTCTTAACTCAACCAAAAAAATTTTAAATAACCTCAAATTTGGCAGTAAGATGTAAAAAATAATTTCTCACAAACAGCCATAAATTTTTTTTCAGGAGTAAGATAAGGCCTTTTTAGAGAGTGAGAATGTTATATTTAACGTGGGGAACCAACAAATTGCTGAGACAATATTTCCAGATGGGCACATGTGGCGGGTCTTGGATTACTTAGAGCATTAGAGCACCCATTTACGCCTACAAAATTCGCTCAACCAAACAACCATATTTGATCTTGCGTTACATTACGCCATGAGTTTTGCTCAGAAACTCTTCGCCCTTAGCTCCGTACTCAAACGTCCTACCACTGTGCCAACTCCACTTAATTTGGCAGGTAGATGCTGAATTTTTTACACAAAGACATATATTTCTTTAGAGAAATTTTTAACAATGCAAAATATGGGCAGTTAAAGGGGTTAAATGACATTGTTTGTAGACTAAAAATTACCAAAAACATAAAGTTTTATGACGTGTAGAAGCTAAAGATTTTTGCTTTACTGGATGGAATATATCTGTTACAAAAATTAACATATTAATCTGAAAATCTGTAAAGTAAAAAAAATCAGTAAAGGTAAAAAAAAATGTTATGTTATGGTAAAAGCATAACGTGAGTGGTTATTCCAGTTCCCTCGTTAAACAAATATAACGATACTATTCATGACATTACACAAAAAGCATTATTGAAAATTAGTTTTTAATAGATTTTTTAGATAGGATTAATCGAAAAATAATTTGAAATGATGTTAACTTAGCATAACTTCAAAATTAAATCTACGGTCATTGGCAATTTTGTGAATGGCCAAATTAATTCCAAAAACTATCATCCGTTCTATTAATGAATAATTTCTATCTATCATAAAACATATAACACATAGCAGTGATAAAAAAGATTCTGATGGAAGCCTTTGGTCTATTTTATTTGGTACTAAATTTTCGATCACGGTTTTTATTATTTCTGGTAGCTTCTTTCTGCCAACACTCATATTCAAAAGGTTAAAGTACAGCTCTCGAACTTCATCAACATACCTGGGTTCATGCAGCATTTGGAAATCAAGTTTTTCTTGTTTCAGTGCGCTGATTTGAGCATTCATTTCTTTGAGTTTCCTGTCCTTCACCTCTATCTCACTAGGAATTTAAGTATTACATTTACTTTTGTAATATAGTAATTTTTGTATCCTGGTTTTTTCCTGAGCTTGTTGAGTAATTTTTTCAGTCGAAGTAATATTTTTTGCATGTAGGGTTTTAATTTGGTAATCTTTTGCATTCAATTCCATCGTTGCCTGCCTCAATTGCTGTTTATCATGAAACACCGATGTGTCGCGTCTTTTTAATTTTTCTAATTACTTCCATTATTCTTATCCAATTTAATAATAAGATCATATGTAATGGATGTGGTATCCATAGTCAACGAGTGATGTTTAAAGAGATAATCCTAAGAACTAGAAAGATAAGATACATGCAATAAAAAGCAAGTAAAGAAGAAGACAAGCAATGCATACTATCAGCAATATATAATCAACAAATATATATTATCACCTCAATTTTAAAAATGAGCACCCACTGATTGCATTGCATTTTTTTGATTTTATCAGCATTTTTTATACACCAAGGTGAGAAAAACTCATATCAAAAAATGTTGTATCATAATGTATCAATCAAATATTTACTATTTGGCATGATGTAAATATTTATAATAAATGAGTGCCATTTTTTAAAAATAAAAATTAGGATATATATACCAATATTAATAATGATCACGGGTTTATGAGAGCAAATCCAATTATCACAAAATTTGTAATTAAATGATATAAATTTCATAAATTCTAAATTTCATTGTCACAAAATCTTCCTTACTTTTCAGGGATCCAACATATGCAAATTTTATTAATTTGA
>JAUZNK010062304.1:0-14787 GCA_035046665.1 Euphysa ruthae
TATATCAATTATAAGAAATCAAGCAAACGCTTTATTACAAAAAAATGTCTGTAAAGAAAATACGTTATCAATATCGTTAAAATATCGTTAACTGTGGTGAGTTGATTTTTTATTTAGTTTATCTATCTATTTACTATAACGGTGGGAGATCATCGAAAGTCGAACTCAGTAAGACACGACTGACCACCAACGACAAGGTTCGAACTGGATGCTTAGCGCATTTAAAGCGTATGACCTATCTCAGTTAACATTATCTACAGTAACTTGATCTTTAACTGCCTGCTTCAAAAAGTAGCTATATTGTGTTATCATTAAATGTGGCTGGCATCTTATAAACGTTATAAAGATAACATCGTAATTCAAAGAAATTTCTTGATTCTGAACTTCATATTATATAATTTTAGAGGAGCATTTCTCAAATAATTCAAAGATTTGTAGCTTTTATGCGTATTGCTACAAATTCCGATAGCGTATTGTTTGTTATTTGGAAGAAGTTCAAAAATGCTGACCACCCCTTTCGTTTTCTTAATAGTGTAATCAATCAATTCAGCTGACCAAAAATTCTTTGAACAGCTAAACTGCTTTTTTTCGAAATCGCATCTTAGTTCCAGAAATCAAATTCTTAACCGCTGGGCCAGACAACCATTAAGCATCATTACGCTTATTAGCAGTATCGCGATGAATTTTCTATAGTAAGGAATTTTGTTTTTACTGATTCCGCAGAAAATTCGGGCCAAAATTCGTGCCAAAATTCGTGCCAAATTTTTCAAATTTTGTCTTGCTTCCCCATTTCGTTATTAATAATATTTTAACAGTAGAGATTAATTCAATCGAGACAATAGAGATGAAGTATCTGTTGTTAGTTACCTAACAAAACCAAATCAAAATCAATTTCGATACTATATAGGACCGTTGTGATTACTATGTTAATTAATAATCAATATAATAAATGAATTACGGATACGGCAATGCCATTCCTAATGGTTACTCCTTAAAATCGGCATATGTATTACTCAGTACCTCTTACTACAATAATATAATATATATACTATACTTACTATAATATTATAATTTATCCTACGAGATACGTTTTTTTTTTCTTTTTCTTTTTTTAAATATGGATTACGAAATAAACAAAGTAATAAACAATATAATTAGAACTTTATGACTCGATGACCTTTTTTTATGTAAATATTTTTAAAAAAAGGACTGAAAATAATTATCATGAATATTATTGATAAAAATAACAATAATAATGATACAATACACCCAGAGGAGAAAAATCAAAGAAGAATATTTAAAATAAAACACCATTAGTTTGAGTTTTTCATAGAAGTTATAGTACCATAAACAATCTCGGTATTTACACCAATGCCGTAAAACTTAGTGTTGCCATATAGAAGAGGATTAGCTAAATTATTTTTAGAGAGGTCTACTATCGATGAATTGATGTTACCTAGGTTGACAAGGATTATTCTAAGCTGGTGGCTATAGAAGAGACAACGTAACAAACAGTATGTAATCTATTCCGTCATAAGACTGCTAATACATAATTGATTTTGGGTATCTTAGTAGTTGTGGTTAAATTTTTGTTAATTTAAATGACTAAAATTCGAATTTAGTCATGTTAGAAATTTCAGGTCTTCCTGACCAAAAAAAAAAATATTTTATCAGATCTTGTTGGTCTGATAAATTCTAATTCTGTGTTCCGAGTTTACGTCATGAAATACAAAAATCTATTTTCTGCCATGTTGGCTCACAAATAATTGCGCTCTCAATTCCAGCCTTGATAAAGATATGATAGAGATGATAAAGATATAGAATTGCTGTCCACTAAAATAAGAGCGAAATGGTTTGCCAGTATAAAACGGTTAATAAGAGTTCATAGTTCATATTAATCTTAATAATTGGCTGTTATTTTTATATTCTTTGGTTTATTCAGTCAGTATATATAATATGGTATATAGCATCCTTTTCACACACATAACACAAAACGATGCGGATCAGATATTAAGATTATGGCAGGCCATCTATTCCAGACACATTATTATAAAGTTAAATCCTGATAATGAGTCTAATGGCTATAACATCTAAAAACAAATTTATTATTATTTATTTATTTACTATTTTATTATTAGTTGAAGTTAAAAAATCAAAATTTTTCTTTAAAACCGTACTTATCTCGTAAAAAAAAATCCACCTTTCCAGGACTTGAACCTGGAATCCCATGATCCGTATTCAGAGGCCTTATCCATTGCGAATAACATCGTTAAAAAATTGCATATCCGGTATTTATTTTGAAAGTCTTATATATTTTCATAAAACCCCTTGACCAACGGAAGGCCACATTTCATGGCGAATACGAATAATTATAATAATTTTTCATAAAACTTTGCTAGGAATTTCAGATTCTCAGCATATTTAAAATATCCGGATAAAATGAATTCACTGATTGATATACAGCGAGGGGAGAATGTGTCAGCGGCATACTCTGATTTGACAAATATTCTGCTGAAGATATTTTGAACGGTTCCATTTTTATTTCCAGATTGTTTAAGAAGAGAAAGGTATTTCGATAAGTATTCAGGATTGTTGCTATTTAAAATATCCTAGAAAACGCAAAGCCTATGATATAAACACCGATATTCTACTCAAAGTTCATTGTAAATTTTCTCTTTAGATATACTTCTTATAGCACCTGTAATAGCTAAAGAAGTGTTCTATTGGAAAAATTCAAGTTTATCCACAAAACTTTTAATAATAGGCATATCAAATATGATATCATCATAACTTAAGGGTGGCATTATTTGGGATTTATAAATATCAATCAATGCTTTTCATACTAAAAAATTCTGTAGTCTCATATGTAAATTTATTCCTTTATTTTATTTGCATTGGCCTCTTTTTCAATTAAACAAAGATAGTAATTAAGCTTCGTGTAAAGGCGCAACATGAGACTCGTTCAAATGTAAGGACGAGTGAACAGATGGTTTTAGTTTTGGAGAAAAAATAAAATCGATATCCTGTTTATTACGATTTGGATTGAATGAAATTTTCAATTCATGAGCCCAGTTATCAGTTTCAAATTCAGGGCCTTCAACAACAGAAAAAATTGACGTGTCATCAGCAAATAATTTCACAGTTGAATCAAGTCCTACAGAAAAGTCATTTACATAGATAAGAAAAAGTAGCGGTCAAAAACAAAACTTTGCAGAACCACAGCTCATATAACATCCCATTCCAAATTCTGATCATACTATAATGGCTATAACTTAGGTTTACGACCACATAGGTAACTCGATATGAGCATGCAAACTAATATTATTCCATATCCTGCTTACTCAAAATCGTGCATTACTTCACAAAATATTCATCTTTGTAATTGAAATAATAAACTTATGTGGTGTGAAGGTTTTGAAATGTTCAAAAGAGTGATATTAAGGTGTTTTATATGATTTTTGACTTGAAGATATGAAAAGGGCATCCGCCAATCAAAGAAATAAATGACTTGCCTTATTAAACGACATTTGATTTATGATATGACCACACCTCACTCTTATATGGAAAGAGTAATATTATGTTGAAGTCAATTTCAACATATTTTATCTGATGATGACATACCGCATGTTGCGATGAGTGTACCCCATTTTTAAACACTAAGTTATATTGGCTTACAAAGAAAAGATCTATATAGGATGGTTTTCTTACTTCCCTATTAGTTGGTTCATCTATATAAGGTGTGAGACCTATTCGTTGTAGATAAAGAATGTTAAAGTATTCCTTTAAAGGTGAAATATTATGTCAGGTAATCCGTTCTTTTAGTAAACACGAACTCCACCGTGTTTGGTATCATTTGGGTGATCAGCTCTCAACACACCGCATCCCTTAAATTTAAGGGATTGATTATTACAATTTGAGTGGGAAGAGTTCACAAACGTTTCAGAAAGGCTCATGGCGTCATAGTTATGTATAAAGTTAGCTCTTTCTAGCATAGAAAGTTTGATATAATGGGAAAAAACCCCGTTTAGATTACAAAATGGAATAGCGATATTGACTGATTTGCTACGATAGTGAATATCGTTAATGAAATCTATTTAGAATTGGAAAGAATAATGGAGGTGGTTTTAGACCAAGAGCTTGGAAAATATTTTTTGATTGGAAATAGCATGAATGATTTTTTGAAAAAAATGCAATGTAGTATCTATGCAAAGAAATATATCAATAAAAGGCGCATTATATTGGTCCATTTTACGAAAAAAGTTGTCACTTAAAAGGAGGGGAGATACAAGATAGGTGGTTAACACTGAATAAAATAGAAATAAAAAAAGGGAAAGTAGCATAATTAAAATAAAGCTTGTGCAGCTGAAAACGGGAGGAAGCTCTATTTTAGAGATGTAATACAGAAGAAAACAGGTTAAAATTCAAAAATTTATTGGTTGGCTTAGGGATAAGTTAGCTTTTAGAGTTAAACAAACAAATTATTACACGCCATTAACAAATACCTATCGCACCGGTAACTTAGATTTATTTATTATTTATTTGTTCTTTTCTTTACATAGGTTTTACAATTTTAAAGCCAAACTATAAAAAGAGCCTGCAAACAGATTAAACACCACGAAACAACTATTAAAAGGGAGAATTTAAGCATCTAAAGATTATGGGAAATACTTGACCATACATTGGCGACGAAAAATTTCGTATGTTTTTATTTGTGAACAAATCTCTGTCCGAAAATTTTATCTGAAATTTTTCTTGTCCGAAACTTTAAAGTGTACGAAATATTTCTTGATCCAGTTGAAAAAAATAATATTTATAATGTCACAACACAATATCACGTAAATCACACGAAATTATTCTTCAGAGCCAAAGAAGGGGGTCTAAAAAGAGTAGTGTTCGGAAAACCAAAGTAGAGTTTTTAAAAATAGACCTTAACTCTTGTAAAAATTTAAGAATTACAAATTGCACAATGAAAACCATTAAACACACACTATCTATATCTGAGACATTTTATGTAATGGCTAGAAAATTTTATTATCGTGTATTCATCTCTCATATTTCAATTTATTAGAAACCCAATCTATATATTTTTTTGTTAATACATCAACACCACCCCCTCACTCACACATCCTCGCCCCCTGTTGTTAGCTAAGATTAACCGAATTTTTTGCATGTAATTTTTAATTATTCTTATGGTGATGTGTCAATTTTGAAGTCAATCGGACCAATGGAACATGTACTTTCGGGGTTTGGGGAGTGTACAACCACCCATCAATTCCACCTGGGTGCTGAAAACATTAATCAATAAATTTCAAATTTATGATGAACGCCTGAGGTTGCATGGTAGCCTTTAAATTTCGACTAGATAGAAAAAATTTATTTATTTGTTCAATTTCCGCAAAAAAATATAAACACAACATAAGAGATGTTTTTTTTTAACAAAGATAGAACGGCTAAAAATTAGTATAACGGAAACAGAAAAAAACATTTATATTCCGGGAGATTTTTGACTAAAACCTCAAAAAAATTTGTAACATGATGAGAAACTTTCAGGAAATGTGCCTTACTATATTACTGACATACTAAAAGCCCATTGATCCCCAAGGGTTGGAACACCATTTTTTGTCACCATCTTAAATTTATCTAATTTTGAAATTTTTTGGTAATTTTGGTTTCAGGGCGCATTACCAGGTAACTACTCAAGATATTAAAGTAAAACTTGGCCAAAATGTCTCCCATGGGATGGGCAATGGTTTTATATGCATCTGCTGACATCAGCAAATTTCAATTTTAATGATTTTTTGAATTTTCTTGATACCTGGAAGTTTTCTATGAACCGAAGTTGATCAAATAAAGTTTAACTTGTTTATAAAAAAATGAAAACGAGGAAACGATTTAAAATTATTCTAAAAATTATAAAATGAAAACATCGAGTTGAAGTTGATCCATTGGAACTCATCATTGTTTTCTTAAGCTTTAAAAGCTCAAATTACTAAGATATTTGGCAAGCTCCGTTCATTCACATCTCGTACAAAATACCAAATATATTATCAATATCACTTTCAATTACAGTTTTCATGGCTGTTGTCCAAAAGAAAATCATATTTCACAATCGTAGAATAAAATCATAAATGCAAACAGATTTAGAAGGAATTTCTTGCAGCAAAGAGAAAATTTTCCACATGCTGCAAAGCACTTCAACTTGTACTAGCTAAAAAATAAGTATGAAGCATAATATTGAGAGAAGAAAAATTACAAATTTGCTAGTGCAATAAAGAATTCTGCTTATTAGAAGCAAGTGTATTTTTTCCCTGCAAAGTAATGAAACTCGTACCATAGTTTAGTCAAGCTCTGATTTCCTCCACACATGTATAAGAACTACCCAATTCCTCTTTGCCAACTTCTACTTGATCAGCATTTTTATCACTGAAGATATCCATCAAACTTCGAAGGTATTGAGAAGTATTTAGCTTCGTTAATAATGAATTATTTCCTTTCGAATGGATCACAGATTTCGTGTCGCACCCATTATAAGCATGTAAAACCAGAAGATATGAATTGATTCTGCTTGCGAGTTCACGATCTTTAATGGATGGACCATCCATGTATCCATCAAATACAATTGTACTAATTTCATATTTTATTTTTATGGTATTAACATAAAGATCGCAAACTTCTCTAAAAGTGACGTTGGTAGACCATGGAACTTTGCGCAAAAGTGCTCCTCCATCAAGTACATGCAAGGCGTTTGGATCAACATCAGCTTTTTCTGCTAAAAGAGCATTGCGGAGAACTGCTTTATTTGGGCTCTGCATTATTCCATCTTTAAAAATTGACATCGAAAACGGTGTAAGCTCGGAGAAGAAAAATGTTTTCGATGTTTGTTTCTCGATTGCAATTAGGCGAAGGAGCAAAGCAGTAGGTTTAATATCAACAAACTTTTTGTCAGCCAGTTTGAATAAATTGTACAATCCTTCAACTTTATTCACTTTAACTCTTCGTTTGATCGTTTCGTCATGGAAGTAAATATCATCAAATTGTTTTTTAATTTATTCTCCAACATCTTCGCTGTTGTCACAGTTGATTGTACCATAATTGCAAATCCCTGTAGTTATTGATCTTAACTCTGAAGTATTTCCAAAAAGATTATGCTCTTTAAACAAAGCTTGGATTGTTGTCAAATCAGATAATCACGATTTTTCCAGGACATTAATAATTCCACATGTTGTTCACTACTTGCTAATGTAGAATTTGTAGTTGATGCCATGGCTTCGTAAATAACTGCACTTTGGTGTATCCTTTGTTGGTGTGTACTTCTGTGAATCCCTTTTCCTTGTCAAACCACCTCTTCGCTTTATTGATCTAATCGTGACTTGTTCAATTATGAGGTCTGTACAAAGACTTGCCTGGTATCTATTACTCCGGCGTACTGAATGATATCCATTTTCTTTGAAAACCTTGTATATCGCAGAAATTGAATCCATAATTTTTCTGTCCGGTTACTCTATTTCCACCTTTCCTTTTTGGCATCAAGTTCTTTTTTAAGTGTTGTTAGAGCTGCAATTTTTTCCAATTGAAATATCTTTGCAGGCTTCTTTTAGGTTAGCTACATGTTCTGGTTGGAGTGATAGCATTACTTCATCAACCAGAATGTTGTTTGAATATATCCTCTCACTGGTCTTGCGTACCCTTTTTCAGAAAGCAAGAGTAAAAAACAGATTTTCTGCTTATAATTGAGTTAATGCCTCCTCTAAACCAGATCCACCCTTCATATAGCCAATACTGCCAATAAAGCTCATAAAAGTGTGAAACCCACCTAGCATCGATTTGTATTATATTGAGTTGCTTCTCGGCTACTATTTCTGATGCTTTGTACCAAAGAGGCTGTTTAAAGGTGGCAATTGGCGTTGAAATATTTAACTTTACTGCTTGGTTTTGAATAAAGAGTAATTTTGAGCAGAAAAACGTAAAGTTTATCGGCTGAAAGTCAATGATTGAAAGTAAAATGATGTCAGACATTTGGTGTGGGTGTTCTTTTGTTTTTGAAAAGCTGTTTTGCATATATCCAGACCAGAGCGATCGGGAGCGCCAACGAAGAAAAATACTAGTTTGAATGCCAGAATAATATCAAACACTTAGTCAAAGCTAATATTCATAGGATTGATTATTGGAAAGCTATTTAACGTCATGGAATAATCAATTCTTTCTTTGATGACTTCAGCTATAGGTTTCACTTTCTTTAATCTTGTAATGTTGCTGAGTTGATTAAAGCTACCAGAAGGAGTCACAGATGTCACAACATCCATCCCATCGAATTTTCCTTTTCCACCAAATGTTGCTGAATTTTGATCAACATTATTTTGCACTCCATTGAACAAAAGCACAATTTAACAGGGTAATCCAACGATTTGTTATTAGCCTCAAAAACAGGTTGTAGATAAAGTGTCACTTCATTAGGTATTAATGATAAACCAAGCCTTGAAAAGTGTACGAGAAACTATTTAGAGCCAAAGGTCTGATCAAGGTCAACCCAAAGTCCAAATAATGAAGGAAGAATAGTGTCCCTTTCTGCTGCTTTGACGACACCAACGATTCTTGTTTTAGCTCCGAGCTGATTAACTCTTTTATAAAATACCGAAAAAGTGGTGGACTCCAGTTTAAGTTTTTGATTTTGTCAACGTTTGGATATGCATCGTTATTGAATTTTCTCCTTTATCTAAGTTTTAATCAAATTTTCTGCTAGCGTTTAAATCATTTATGCTTCTACTTCTACAAATATCTTCTATTCTCTGTATTTTTCGATAACAAGATAATCAGCCATTTCTTTAAAGTATAAAATATTTTCTTGTCCAGGTTCATTGCAGAAGTATATGTAGATTTGAGATCAATTTGTTGATCCTTTGAATGTGTTGAACAATGTATACGGTTTGTCCATTTGATTCATATGCCATTTTCTCCTGGACTTCCTTTACCCAATGCCAAACTGCTTCCGATTCTACATAGAAAACATTCTCTTTTCTATTCAAACCTATTCGCACGCTTTGACAATCTAAATTCTGTTGTCTCGACATCTACAGTTCTCACTCTACGCTTTTTGTTGTACCATTTTCTAGATTTTCGATGTACTTTGATCTGCACGTTCTTCTCCAACAGGTGGTCTCGTCATCTTTCCTTTCTTTGCTGAACTTTAAAAGTCCAACAAAAGCCTCCCTCTGTTGCTGTGACCAAACGTTCCTATGTTTTTCGTAAAAAGAACACAATCTAGTCACAGCTCAAAATGCTAAAATGCTACTTTTGTATATTCAAATTTCGTACATTCAAAAAAGCGTGTACCAGACATACATCTGCACAATAAATAATGCAGATTCCTGTAATAAAAAAAAGTAAGGAACGAATAAAGAAAAACGTAAATAAGAAATTTACCACAGTTATTGTTCCCGACTCATTAACGCAACGCATTTATAATTTTTCTTTAGTGTTAGTCCTTTTTTTAACATTTTATTTTTAGCTGAAATGTAAAAATATCTTTATTAAAACGCGTCTCTTTCGAATGAAAAGCAAAAAAGAGCTTTAAAGACATTTAAAGAGAGAATCTTTGAGTTCAGAGTTCAGAATACTGTTCAGAATGTCTAAAACGTCAAAAATTCATTAAAATTTTGATGAAGTCATTAAATTTTGCTGATGTCAGCAGAAAGTTGTAAGCATATAAAATCATTTTCCATCCTATGGTAGATATGTTGGCCAAGTTTCACTTCAATATCAATATCAATTACCTGATAATGCGACATTAAAGTGACCTACCCCAACTCAAAATCATATAAATTCAAGATAGTGGTTAAAGATGGTGCTCCACCCCTTGGGGATCAATGGGGTTTTAGTATATCAAATTTAATATAGTATGTAGCATTTTCTGAAAGTTTCATCTTGATAAAAATTCTCTCCCAAATCTCCAGAACTATTTTCAGTTATCGTCTGCATTAAAGTTGTCCCAACTTTCAAACAAAACATAAATTAAGAGTTCGTCATTAAAGAATGTACATAAATTAAGGAGCTTATAGGAGTTCGTTATTAATGTTTGACATTGTAATCTATTCATATTCGTCTATATTGCTGGAATTTCTAGAAAAGCTCTGCATTTCTTTGAGCGGCACTAGTTTTATAGTATTAACCGAGTAGCCAGTCAGCATAATTATTTTTTTTATCTTCATCTAAATAGACTCTTTAAAATAGCTTCCGAAACATTTTGCGTTTGCATTGAAATTCAAAGTGTGTTCTGACGTTGATACTGAAAATTCAATTTTTGTTACTTTTAAATTGCGACTGCAAACATGTTACCACAGTCTATGCATTCAATAATTTCATCGTCCCACTCAACAAGTGATTTGAAACTAAAACAAAGATAATTGAAGCGCAGGTTATTAACATTTAATGAGATGTTTTTATCATTTACTTTCCCTACATCCACAGGAATGTCATTTGTTACGACAATGTCGTGTTTGGCCACTTCTGAAATTATGGTAAATGCATTTGTTTTCAACAAGCGTTGGGACATGTAACATGCGAATCTGATTCTTTATAACACTGTTTTTCTGGAATATTGTCACAAAAATAATTATACCAAAACTGTCATCACCATCAGGCAATGTTGCTTTACGGATGAACACCAGCTGGTTCTTCTTTTGAACTTGTTCTACTGATGGTAATCTATAAAAAATACCGTTTATATTTATGAGCTCATGCAGAGCAATTTCGTTTTGAACCTAGGAAACTGATGAGAAAAGCACTTAGGTTTCTGGTCGGCTGAAATTAGCTGTAACTTCACGCATATCAGTAAAATCTGTTATCAGAATATAGACTGTCTCGCTTTTCTTGAATTTTTTTAAACAAATAGCTACCAAACTATTAATAGCGCATTGACTGGCTGCAGTATGACCAAATCTATCAACATCTCCTTGATTAAAATAACCCAGTACAGTTTTCACAACATTATATGCTGAACTTGAAAAAGTACTTGTAGTGGCAAGCATTTTTAACTAGTAAAAACTTTCAAAAACTATTAAACCTTTTAATAAAATATTTTAATCTTTAAGTTCTAATATTTTAATATAAAAATTTTGTTCCCTCTGATGACCTATAGGATTAGGTCAAAATATTAGAGTTGGAAATATATTTTAAATGATATTTTAAGCCTACTGTTTATTTTTTTTCCAACCCAAAAATTTATAAGCTTCTGGTTTATATCATTCATAAGCTTTAACAGCGCTTTCTAATATCGAAAGGGTTGACTACGTTTCCGCAAAAGTGAGATATCTCAAAAAACCAATCAATATTCACTTTACATGAGTCAAGTTTTAATGAGCCATTATCTGATAGCCTAAGTTTAAAACCAGCCATAAATGTTTAGTGAGATAAGAATAAAAAGACGGACGCCCAAAGGAATACTAACTTAATTTGTGGTAGAATAAAATGTTAACTATTTACACCCATACTCAATAATGTAATAATATATGATATGCTTCGACATAAATAATTTAAATTTAAAATTTTAAGATTTTAAAATTTTAACCTAATTATTGAAAATGTTTTACATGAATTACAAATACACCTCTTCGATATCGAACATTTAATGCTTATTTAAAAAATAGTCAAATCTTTACAATTCTTTAGACTCTCAGGCACTATATTCAAAATAAATGGATCAAACTGGCCCAAAGAATAATCTCTTGATAGGACATACCTCTCCATTGACCTATAGAAATTTATATTATAGCGAAGATTATAACCACTAAAATTTTCAATAAAAACGGTATCCATTAAAAAATTTGAAACCCATGCTTAAACTTGAACATTTCAGTCGCAAGCATTCCTTAGTTTTTATGACGGATTGATGCTGATCCGTCTTTTTCCAACAAGTCTTGAAATTACACACTGTCATCGTTACAGACTAATAGTAATGCTATTTCGTGGAACCTGTTTATTTTGTTGCTAATCGTTCCACCTCGAAACATCCGTTTTAAAGGACAATATGAAAATTGAGATTCATTGAAAGTTAAAAATAAAATCTTTCTTTTCACAAAGGGTATATTTCTACTTATTCTATTTAATGCAGTTATTTTCCTGCCTTCTTTTAAGCAAATACTATTCGTGTGACTTTGAAAAGACATATTTCTATATATTTCTATCTGACTCCAACTAGCTTCTTACTGTCGCTTTCAAAAAATCTTTAATATAAGTTTTAAATTTTTTTCAGTGATTCAGTTAATATATTTAAGATCAGTGAAGCCGCTGCCTAATTTCGAGCGCGAAGATCATCATCATCACCATCTTCACAAAAGTCTTCTCATTGTCAACATCTTCATCATAAAATAGACTACAAAATTTTTCTAAATTAAATTTCTGAATTTTTTTGCTTTAATTTAATCTTGGCTTAGATCCTATCATCTTTTGAAGTTCACTTTGATGTGCTGACCATATTTAGAAGGTGAACAGAAAATTTTAAAAACTTGCTGTTTTAGGCGTTAAAGAGACCAACTATTCCTTATTAATTATTCATATTTAAAAATTGGAGTAAAATTATTTTATTTTGTTTTAGAAATGCATCCACCAGGTTATTGGCTTTGTTTCGGATTCTTCTTTTCTTCATGGGGCGATCGAATGTGGAATTTTGCTGTTGGTTTATACCTCGTTAAACTGACACCTGGTTCTCTCCAACTTACTGCTATATATGGAATGGTAATGACTGCTTTTGTAATATTGTTTGCTCCAGTAATGGGCGAATGGATTGATAGAACCAACAGATTAACTGCAATGAAAAAATTATTGATTTTGCAGAATTTACTTGTAATTATATCCGCAATTTTTGTTAGCTTAATTTTATTCAAAATTACTAATAATGAGGAACTCTTACTTGTGTTTGAAATCATAATTGTACTCACTGGTGCGTTGGCAAACTTAGCATCACAAGGCGAACAAATCTCGTTAACAAAAGATTGGGTGGTAGTGATATGTGGTGGAAATAAAGATTACCTTGCAAGATTAAATGGACACCTGCGTCGTATCGATCTAGCTGTAGCTATATTAGCGCCTGTAGCAGTCGGTGCTTTAATGTCAATGGTATCTGATCTTGCTGGCATTGTTTTAGTATGTGTTTGGAACGTGATATCAATGGTCATCGAGTATCTTCAACTACATCATACCTACATAGTAGTTCCAAACTTGTCTGTTAAACATGCAACTAACGTTGAATTATTGCAAGATGCTAATGACCATGGTAATGAACGTGAACAAGAAGATCAGGATGCTGTAGTAAATAAATCATACACTAATTGTGTCAGCCATCTGAAACAAGCTTTCCATGGGTGGTTAATTTATAAAAAACAATCAGTTGCTATGGCAGGAGTATCATTAGCTTTATTATATCTAACTGTTTTAGGATTCAGTGCAGTTACAGCTGGGTATGCACAAACTCAAAACCTAAAAGAAGTTTATGTAAGCATTTGTTTTGGACTTGGCGCGAGTTGGGGAATTGTCGGCACAATAGTATTTTCAATTATCAGACGCAAAATTGGTTTAGTTAAAACTGGTTTATTTGGATTTATTTTCCAATTGACGATGTTATTACTCTGTGTTGCGTCAATATGGGCCCCTGGGAGCCCAAGCAATTTAAAGCGTGGAAATAATTATATCAACCAATCCCTTGCATTAAAAAATATATCGGTGATACAAAATTCTACTAATAATACAATACTAAATAACATATCAGAGGTAAATCATACATACCAGAATAACCTGGTGTCTATTATACTGCTGATGGTTGGACTAATACTTTCAAGAATGGGTTTATGGATTAGTGATTTGACTATTACGCAGCTTCAACAAGAATATGTTCCAGAAGACGAAAGGGGTGTTGTTGGAGGAACACAAACTTCATTTAACTCGATTTTAGACTTGCTACATTACGTGCTTACAGTGTTAATGCCAAGACCTGAATGGTTTGGAATATTGATTTTAATATCTGTTAGTGCCGTAATGACTGCGTTAGTTACTTATTTAATTTTTTTGATCAAATTTTTAAAAAGGATAAACGAAAATGTTTCTAAAGAACTAGCAAATGAATTAGTAGATATAACAACTTGAATTATCATATCATCACTAAATAATTTTTGAGGATATTGGACTATAGAGGTATTAATTTTCGATGCATATAACTTCATATTTTCAGCTTAACGTATAGTATATGAATAACAGAAGTATTTCTAACCGTAATTTTTATTTCAAGAGCCCTGAGTTTGACTTACATAATTAAACTATAACTAAAGAAATCCTTGGAATATAATTTATAGGTGAACATTAAACAACATATTTCAGTCAAAAACCCAAGATACTTTTTAGATCAAACCCTGAGCCGATAGACAATCTCTCGTTATGTTTCAAATAAAATTAATTCCAAACTTATATTTTTATATAGAAAACAATCTTTCTTAGCACCAGCCTTAAATCAGGCTCTACGCAATGCACTGATTCAACCTCACTGACTATGCATGTTCTGTCTGATATTTAGGCCGCAATGCATCACTTAAAATCAGTTAGAAAAGTGCACAAAAACCAATATATAGGGTTTCCCTTTATATGAAACAGCTTTTCCAATGAAAAAAAAATCAATCATAACCTATAACGAATGTTTTTAAACATAAGATCAAGGAAGCATTTTTTAGCTCTCTGGGTATAGTTCGCAGACCTAATAAATATAGACAATAATTTTGTAAAAATTATTTTTTTAAATTCATATAT
>JAUZNK010062315.1:0-14783 GCA_035046665.1 Euphysa ruthae
ACATACGCATGTATATACATAAATACGTACATACATACATAAATAAATAAACACACACACAACACACACACATCCATACATATGCTTGTTACATACATGTTGTTTGCTCCATCTTCACAGATGATTACCATCATGACATTTTGTGTTTTCAGCTTCTTCTTCCATGTTTCTTCTATGACCACGGAATTGATTCTTCAACCCTGCAGCTGAATTACAGGATCGGTGGCAAACAAGGCAGATGAAAGTTAATCTTTATTGGGTTGATAGTGTAATGGATTATAGTGACACAAACTTGTACTGCATGTGTGTCACTCTCTAAGTCTTAGTTACAACGATCCAGTACTTAAAACCTTACAGGGTTGGTGGCAAATAAGGCAGATGAAAGTTAGTCTTTATTGGGTTGATGGTGTAAAACATGTTACACAATAAGGTCATATGAGACATCTGTACATCTATGGATTATAGTGCCACTCTCTGAGTCTTAGTTACAGTGATCCAGTGCAAGCAAGAGTAAGATGACTGGCAGAAAATTTGACCTAAAGTTTTACTAAGTTTCCTTCTCACAAAGTGGTATTCCTTACTTAAAACCGTCTACACGAAAAAGCATCATTTACCACTAACAATACTTTTGTCATGAATTTCTATCCGCCTATGATTCTTCGGGCAAAACCTAGGGAATATACCTCCCTTACCCGATCCCTGGAAGATCTTTTCGTTTAAGCAGGCGTGTAATTTAACACAAATCATAATGATAAAATCATATTCTATAAACTCTCGCTTGTATAAAACATCAAAAATAAATACCTATGAGAAATAAACACATGAGCCTTGAAAATCTGAGCAACTCAGCTACGTTTGAGAGCAAAGAAGAACAAGTGACTTCCAACAGCAGAATGTATAATACACAGTGACGAACTAAGCTGAATGTTTCCGTACTTCCGCTCATGATTACTGCACCCTCATTTTCCCTAAATTGAAAAAAAATATTTTTAACCCTACCCATTTAGTAGAGGGGGTAAGAGACTTTTCAGTTTGAAATTAAAATTTTGACTACCTTTTTTAAAAATAATTATTACCTTCATGCTATGAAATTCTTCTTTACAGCTTTATATTAGTATATATTCATTTAAATAGAGAAAAAAAATGTTGTTGAAAATATGCACTGTTGACAAAAAATTGGAATTCTTCTGGAGCTAAAGAGTAAAGATAGACTTTAATCGACTAAACCATAAACATAGCAAGAATATTTTTAGCTAAAAATTACTGAATTCTTTTTTAATTATTAAAATAAATGTGGTTGGATGGATGAACCAGGAAAAAATAAAAACATCAAACAATGGTTTATCTTCATTGCGCTCAATAACAAGGTAAAAATTTCCAAAATTTAAATTATTAAGTTATGTTTAAAAGTACAGTAAAGTAATATAAACAAGTTTTTTTATTTATATTCACAGAATTAATCTTAAGTCATTAAGAATGTCAATCAAAATATATCTCTTAAACGTTTTTCTTGACCCCCTGGTACATAACTTGACAGCTCTTTGTATTTCAAACTAGTCTGATTCTTATTAGGTTCATTTTTTTTAGTATCATTATTTTTTTTTTTTCGCTTTAAATTTTAGAAATTTACTCAGTAAATTTTTTGGTGAACGTTAAGAGCAAATTCCACTGACAACGCACCATTTGCACAAAAAATGGAGTGAAACCACCATGTTTAATTTCAGCTGTTTCCTTGCAAGTATACTTGCTTCTTATACTTCTCAAAATTAATAAATAATTGCATTATCGCTTTATCTTTTCCTTCAAGTTAATATACAAATCAATAATTTTTTTTTTATAGGCAAATTTTTGGAAGGTTTTTTTAATTTTCCCTAATGATTAAGCAACAAAGGCTTTTTTAAAATAATTAATAATAAAATAAAATTATATAAGTTTAAACACCTTTTGAAAACATTAAAAAGCTTTTTTAAATCGACGCGTTTTATTTTGAAGATCGATTGCTTAAAACTGAATTTATTTTTCAAGAAAAAAGTATCATTCACTGTAAAAAAAATGGCCTTATTTGGGCCCAGTATCAAAATATGAATTTTTACAGTTATGTACAGGAATTTCACTTCATCCAAAGTCAAAAATCTAAATAGTGAAAAGATATCGAGTAAATTTCAATTATGTTTAAACAAGTTTTTGACAAGTGTCAATTAGGGTAAAAAAAAAGTCTTATAGTACTAAAGTCATTAATTTAAGGAGAAAAAGTGTTTTGGATGGTTAAACATGGCTGAACTTATAAGAGTCCTCTTTTTTTTTTCCTAAAAATTTTCCTTTCAATTTTATTTTTGAAAAAGTCTGAAGACAACTGCAAGATATCTCCCGAAATGTAGCCTTAATAAATTATTTAAACTCATGACATGATTATTTCTCGATAGAGTATGACTGAGTTGACAAACGAAAATATTTTTAATATTGTAAGACTGTCAGTTACGCAAAGAGTCCAAATTTTTTTTTCTGGACTCAGACCATAAATGAGGTCAAATACCAAATTTTCTAAGAATGGCACTTGTCAGCAAACACCGCAAATTTGATTAAATTGAACAAATATTCTTTAAGGTTAATTTAAAACAATTCAGCAGTTTTCAGAATCACTGTCACAAATAAACTACTGAATATAACACCAATCAAATCAAACTTACACAGAAAGTGAATGATTATATAGTTTAATAATAGGATAAAACATCCAATCAGAAGGTAGTAGAGCATTACGTTTGTACAAGAAAGATGAACGTTCACTTTGATGTCGACTACAATATATAAAGAAAAAAATAATCAAAACTTTTTTTTAAAAATACAGCGTTTAATACTTATTACTGTAACACTCTTTATAGAATACTGCAGCCATAAAATAAGAATAATTGCTTAGTGACTAATGGACCCCCAACTCTGTGGAATTATTTTTTGAATGATCAAAATGAAAAGTAATCAAAAGTAATATTAACACCAAACCAAATCTAAGCAGCAGAATAATTTCTTGAAAATATCACTTTTTGACCAAATTTAACAAGTTTTGGTACTTCTTTTTTTTAAATCCGTGACTTTCTGCAAGACTGAAACAAGAGAAAAAGATAAACAGGTCTTACACAAACTGAGCAAGATATTTGTTGAAATTTGACTTAAAGGAATGGAGATCATAATCCAAAGGAAAGAAATCAGAAGGCAGAGATTTCCACAAGCAAGTAGTACGTAGGAAGAAGCTTGACGTATAAAATTTTTTGTGAAATTTAAGGGATCTGTACCGCTGAAGATGAGTAGCAGATGAAAGCCTTTAGGTCTTTGAGAAAGACTTAAGTGAAATTGTTACTTCATTCAAATCATCACAGCGTGCCCATGGATATACTTATAGAGCAGTGAAAATGAGGCCATATCTCTGTAATGGGAAAGTGACTGAAGATTCAAACCAAGATCAGGACCAACAAGGTTGAGTTTATGTTTCTGAATTTGGTCAAGAAGATGTACAGAAGAGACTATGGCCCAAAAATGACAGCAATATTCAATACATTGTGGAATGGGCTTATATATATAAAGTATACTCTTGGGAAGAAGAAATTAACGTACCCAGGATAGAGATCCAAACTTCATGATAGTAAATTTTGTAACGAATTCAATATAAGGAATCCAAGAAAATTGTTCAAGCATAAGGCCTAAAAAACATATCTAAGTAGATTCAGTGAGTTCACCACCAGTCTTCATCACAGATGAAGGAAAGGTGCTTTAGAGCGGTTTATGTAAAGTTTTGTTTTTAAAAATTAAATGATATTAACCACTTCTCACTCCATTCAAAGCAGTATCGCCCTCATATATATCAAGCTTACAAAGAACACTATCAGGCAAATCATTAATGAAAATTAGAAAAAGAGTAAGACCCAGAACAGTACCTCAAGGGAAACCAGAATTTACAGAGTAACAGTTGAAGGAGTGGCCATTGGAGATCACTTTGATTTCTTGATATTTAAAACATTACCAAGGATACCATGACATAATTGTACGAAGAAGCTCAACATGCCACACCTTGTCGAACGCCTTAAAGATGGCAAGTGCAATCGCCCTTGAATCACTGTCAGATCTACTAGAAAAGAAACCATACTGAAGATCAGAAAACAAATTAAACGACTCCAGATGATGAGTATAACATGAGTTAACAAGTTAGTGTCAGTATTAAATGGAAAGTAACGCAATATCTGTCCAGAATCATCGAGAGTGGAATTACAAAAATTTCTGCCCATTTCAAGCAAGAAGTAACAATTACAAGAAGTAACAATTGAAGAGTGGAGGGATCAAAGACTTACCCTTATATGGCAAACTCATATGGATGTGAAAAAAGTCTCAAGTCTTGCAGATATAAAGAATCATAGAAAAGAATAGAAGAAGTAAAGATGGTTCCTGATTGTCATGATCATGAAGACGAATTTGAGAACTGACTAGTTGAGTTAATGACTGAGATATGGGAAGCTGTTGGTGTCCATAGCAGAAAGGCTAGTCGTTTTAGAGAAATGTAGCCAGTCAGTGTGGCGGATCTGAAGTTTCCAAACAAACAAAGATATTAACAGATATGTGAATTATAAGAGCATTGACAAAATTTACAGAAATAGAGTTGATTACACCGCAGGACTGTGGAAGGAGAACGGTATAAGAAAAGATAAATTGTCGAATGTAGAAGAGATAAGCAACGTAAACAAATCCACCACTCATTGAGGTTTTAAAAGAGATTTCACAAGTTACAGGCAGATTGTATAGACAAAGCTGTGAAAATATAGTGATTGATGGGAAAGTTAACAAGAACAATAAAGTCAGACAAACTCATGGAAGGGTCAAGATTTGTTTCAGAAATTTTCAAGATGTCAGATGATGAACTGCGATGAACTAGAGAGAAAAGATTCTACAAGAGAAAAATTACTGTGAAAATCACGAACTTTGCAGACGAAAGAGATACGGGCTTGGCGACGTTTCATAACCTTTTAAGTTTACTGATAATCATCACACATAACACTGTGTTTAAAAGATGTCATAGTGCCTTGGACAGAAAGTCACACAAGTTCATTATTTTGCCTATCAATTATGAACCTTTTTCCACAGCAAAAGCAGTAAGTGGCCTCAGAGAAGTGAGCCGTTAAAGATGTAAGGTCATCCTCCCAGCACAACTTAGCAATACAACTGCAACGACATTTAACAACTGTTGATGAATAAGCCTCTCTAAGTTGCTAGCAAAGAATTTGGGCTTCTTTCTACTAGTCGACATTGTAGCAATCTACATTGGTAAATTGCCAACTGGTACAATCAAAGAAACTACTACCTCGGTACCCTCAACAGAGATAACTATCCAGCATTAAACCAATATGAGCATCCTATACTCATCAGAAAAAATAAGACATTAGGAAGACTGGTATTCTTCACCCTAGAATAGAAATTGCAATGCAAGCAGCATTGCATCCACACCAATAGATAAAGAAGGGGTGAAAGACTAGGTGGTACACTCTACATATCCCTGAAGAAATTTATTGGTTTTCCAACCAGTGTTTTTATTCAGACACCAACTCTAGGAAGATTGCCACCATGAAGCAAGACTGAATCTGCCAGATGACAACCTGGTATTGATGAGTTCTCAGGGAAAAATAGAAAAATATTATGGTTTATTCCACCCTACAGCAATAAAAATATTTAAACTAATCTCGCTAAGTTCTTCCTTAAACTACTTAGCAAACATTTTCCCAATAAATATAAATATAGCAGAATATTCAACCGTAACATGTTAACATTTAGTTACTGCTGCATCCCTAAAGTCTTTCGTAAATTCAATGAACCATAGTATCACAAGAAAACCAACTATTTCAGAGAAAAAAAGCATGCAATTGCGTTAAAAAAGTCTATGCATTAAACCAAAAATGCCTCATACCAAAAAAGCTTATTGTGTATAATGCAAAAAATGGTTAGAATATTGGCAATTACATAGAAAATTTTTATATAAGACTTAATATTATTATTACATTGAGTAGAGATTTGAACAAATCCCCCTGCTAAATTTGATACCAAAGAATAGCCTGCACCATATCCTACATTGCAAATGATCATACTACAATGCCTCATTTTTACTTATTTATTTTTGTAAATTTCATCATTGGGCGAGAATTAACTTTTCAGAGAATTTTAGGGGAGTAGTCAAATGGATCCCTAAGGTGTTTCAAAAAAAGTTAAAGATTTTGAGAAAATTCTAAAATCATTGATTTAAATCTAAAAATAATTACAAAAAAACCAGAATATCTTCAAATTTACAACTCGTTACTTTCTCGGCATTGTTTACATCTAACACCATCAAAAAAACTTGAAAAAAACTAAAGAACAGTTTCCAAGAAAAACTGTAACAACTAATACTGGGAATCCAAAAATAATAATTTTATAAAGAAAACAAAACACCGCATATAAGGGCCCAACACATAACAATAAATTTAGAGACCGAAACCGAAATTTAGACATATATAGACTATAGATTTTCAAGCATTAAAATTTTTTTTAGTAAAATTAGACAGTACCTAATATAAACAGCAAAAAAAAAAAATAAAAAAATATATATATATATTTTTGGTCATGTCTAGGCAAGGTGCCCTGCATAAAAAAATTTTCAAAACATACAATATGCCAAAAGAATCAGATATTTGGTAAAATTATGCAAAATTCACATCACAATCTAACTGCAAAAGGAACACAAAAGTAATTTTAACCCATATCAAAAATTTTAGCACAATCAAAGTGCAATTTACATAAAATGCTTGTTTTTGGCAAGTATGAGCATACATGTCCTGCACAAAAATTATTTCAAGATCACAAACATACCCAAACTAACTTAAATATTTTTTAGCTATTAACAAAAATTATGCACAACCTAAGGATAAATTCATGAACCATCAATATGTTGGATAATGCCCAAATTTTACTATTTTACTATATTTTAAAACTTCATAGGTACATGTCCAATAAGAACATTAAAACACTAACTTAGTGTAATATTTGAAGAAGGCAACAATATGGGAAAGATGCAAAAGCCATATAGGAAAAAAATAAGATATTTTATATCAATATTTAGAACATGATAAAAAAGAAAAAAATAAAACCTCAAACAAAAAGCATCAACATAAACACCAAAGGTCCGATGAAGTTTGTTTACTTGCAACTTGATATGTTGTTTAATGAGAGCAGTATTTTCTTCAGAACCATGTAGCACATATGAATGCTGGCTAAATGACAATAACTTTGAACAATAAATACACAAGATGACAAATTAAGAACTTTCTTTTGACATTTTCAGTGCCTTCAAATTTTTGTAGAAATAGAAATATATTTTTGAAACTTGACCTGCAAAAACCATATAGCTTTAAGCCACATTATTTTACCATAATGATGAGATTTATATCAAAAATACATTTTTTATTACTTTCAAATTAAAAACTTTGTTTCATTTTCTGATTTAATTTTTTTCAAAGAGATTTCAACAAATTTGATTAAATCATTCATTTATTAGCCATCTTAGTGCAAATAAATAAATGAACCTTTTGCATTCTAGAAATTTTTTTGCCAATATAACTGCAGTATTGAAAGGCTTATATAAACCAAATTAAATAACTATTAATAATATATAATAATAATATATAATAATATATATAATAATAATATATCATGAATTGTAAAGCTTTATTTTCTTTGGCTAGAAAACTAGGAGTAATATGTTCTTATTTTAAACAGTCAGATGAACATTTTTGCGGAAATATTCAGTTAGCATACGCACAAAACAATTGGCCTTTAAATAAATAGAAAGATGACATGACAAATTTCTTTGAGTTTCGCACATAAAACTTGAGTAAGTAATTTGCAAAGATGCTTTAATCAAGCCTAAGTAGGAACAAAATCATATATGCATATTTATAATATATTTTACAGATAACTTGGATAATTGTAAGCTTCTATTTTATAAAACATTAAATACTCAGAATTTTAAAATCTATATGCAGTAATAAGAACAAAAAAATCTCTTAATAACTGATACCCAAAAGATAATTTTAATAAATTTCAAAAATCTTGATCATCTAACCATCTGCCACCTAAATAAAAACTTTGGTACTTTGCATATTTTACAGCAAAATTTTAATGTTTTTTTTTTTTTTGAAAAATTTCTCACTTTTATACCGGCCACTGCTAAGGAAAAAGAATTATTGTCAAATTTCCAAATAAGTCAACTTACCTTTTAAAATCACTTAATTTGTACAAAGTTTTTACATAAAATTTTAATGAGACTGACTGCCTTGAGTTTAGAAACAAAAAAAAAAAATTAGAAAAAAAATATTGCTAAAATTTTTCTCATAATTGGCATGTATGAGCCAAAATTCTTTTTTCTTCAAAAAACTGAAAACAAACCCTTGAAAATTTGACTATGAAAGTACAAAATATCAGAGAAATATTTTTTTTAAACAAATTTTGAGAAAATCACGCTAACTTCAAAACAATTGTTTTGGTATGTATTAACATAGAATTTATCAATATTTACTGCACAATATCAACGTTAAATAGATTGAATTGTTTTGGTATGTATTAACATAGAATTTATCAATATTTACTGCACAATATCAACGTTAAATAGATTGAATTTGGAAACAAAGTTTAACTTTGAGAGTTAAAATACCTTTTACCTTTCTCATCCAGGCAGCTTGCAGGTCAATTTCAATATTTTAGCAAATGCTTAGAGGAAGTTGGGAAAATTTTAACACTCAATTGCGTAGAGGTAAGTCAACATATTTATGCAATTTCTAAAGAACGTAGACCAAAACTATGAAATACAATTTTGACGTGTCTTATTAGCGCCATACATGAGAGGAGGCCATTAGAAAAATAGCGAAAACAAATTTTCTATCCCAAAAAATCATTTATGGGGCTCTTCTTAATACCCAGACCTTCAAATTACATGATTCCAGCAGGTTTTCATTTTTGCATCATTTCAGAAAAAAAAATAGCAGTTTATACCTGAACATGTTTGGATTGAATGCCACGTATTTCAGAATAGAAATAACAGTGTCATTGCTGTTGTGATATGGCAGTGAAAGCATTGCAAATGATATCTTTAGATATATATTCAACACAATATTACTATACTTGCGAAAACCACAGGATTTACCCTAAATTAAAAGCAAGGAAAAAATTTTATCTGGTATGTCAGCACATGTGGAAAATAGCTGGAGCACAAACTTTGCTATATAACACATTGCCTGGTAAAAAACTATTTAGGTTAATAACTACATTTTACTTTGTATCGTTTCTTGTTTAAAGCAAATGATTTTATATGACGCTGTGCGTTTTTTTGTTTTGATCAATTTATTTCAGTCCAGATCTCATAATATAACAAAAAAATACTGATTATCAAAAAACTTTTTTAAGTAAGCAATTGACATTTTGATGCCTGATTCAGGTGTGCCTTTAAATTCTACATGTCTGGAGTTTTTATCCCCATGGCATCCTTCCCATAGAGGAAGAGGAGAGTGAGGGGTTATTTTATTTTTTAAATAAACTTTAATAAATGCTGAATATGTTGACAACTGGAGAAACATTATAATGAGGTAAAAATTTTAAGCAAGTGAGATATATTAATTGCAAAATTATATAAAAAATAAAAGAACAACTATTTTAGTTTATGTTTAGAAACTGGTATAGGGGAAATAACCTTATAACTGGGGGAAAAAAAACCATGAATTGAAAATAAACATACCACTGTCACAAAGAGATCTATTGCAGTTGAAATAAAGTCACATTCAATTTTCGTAGATGCCAAAACATTTGCTCTCTGAATGAATTCATACAAATAAAATATTATTCTGCTTTGCGAATAGGAAGTGTAACCAACAATGTATCAAAAATCAAAACAAATTAAAATCCAATATCTTTTAAACCTTATAAGCATCTCAAAACAAGAAATAATAACAAATTTACTCCAGAATAGATGAAATTTTCAAATGTATAGAAAACAGTAAAGATGGGATTTTCTTTTAAAAAATTTGTCCTGTTCTAAATCCTGCATTCAAAGATATTCTTTTAATCAAAACCAACATTTCAGAAATACTACGTCCTAACATTATACTATATGACAAAAAATCAAAATAAATTATCTTCAAAAAATACCATTTTTTAACTTGACCTTTTAACCCAGAGCGGTTCATAAAATCTTTCTTTAAATAACAAGTCCACCGTGTGGCAGTCCATGGATATTTTCAAAATTTCAAGCCTGTGTCTAAAAATGGCTGAAAAAACAAAAGTGTACAAAAAAAGTAGTAGAAGATACTGGAGAGAAGTGATGAAAAGTGATGGGTGATAGTGATTTTGATATCAGCATAGAAACTTATGCAGCAGAGAGCGAAATAATTTCTGAGAGTGAATGTAAATTTTCACCACCTTCATCACCCTATGCTGTTGAAAAGTTACCTGTTAAATTACAGCCAAACAATACAAATGTGCAAGAACCAGAGGAGGGAATATATATGTGCATTTTTTAGGTACTCAGTTAAAAAGGTTCACCCTCTTGTTAATTAAATGAAAATTTTTAAATTTTTAGTCCCCATAAAAAAAAGCTAATTTTTGATTAAGTGCTCAGAAAAGCCTTATTTTTTTTTTGTTTGATGATCAGTGCATTTGTGTATTATCTGACATTGAAAATATAACATTTAAATGTTATGTTGTATCTTAACACCGTTTTTAGCAAAATAAAGAAATTTTTTTTTCATTACTTGAAAGCCACCTTACTAACAAAAAAAAAACAAGCCCTTAACTATGAAACTATGCTGAGCAGTTTTGCTTCTATAGGCTTCATTGTGAAAAGTTAAAAATGAGGTAGTCATATAGCTGTTTTTAGCTCAGGCATGAAAGGGGTAAGGTCTAGTAACTGATAAAATTTTGTCGAAAACTTTCTACGATTTTATTTTACGCTCAAAATTATCAATTTTGAATATATATCGGCCCGGTACAGACAAAAAATTAAACTTAAAGTCATATTAGTGAATAAGAGCAGGCTTGGCTAAGAATACATTACCAGCAGGGCAAATATTTACAAAATATTAGTTGTATTTTATTGTAATAGCTGGTTTTTGCCATTATGTAATATCTTGGTTAGTTCACCAGTAAAAAAACTAGGAGAAACGAGCCTGCTATTCTTCTTATACAGTTTTATGGCCATTTTCCATGCTTACTTATGGCACTCTTTCATAAAAATCTACCCTGCGCCAATGCACTTCAAATCCTTTCCATCTTAGGTCTTTTTTAACAACCTGTTCCCCTGTCTACTGTGGTCTACCCTTCACGCGGTTCCCAGCTCCATCTATTCCTCTCAATTTCTTAACCAAGTTATTGTTATCCATTCTCTCAACATAGCCAAGCCATCTTAATACTATCTTAATTAAATCTTATTCAAATAATCAAGTTTCTTTTCTAAGGATTTTTCCTGCAATACAAACTGATATTACATCAAAGTCAAATCCCAGTGACGGTTTAGATATTTAAATTTCATGGAACAATTTAATGTCTTTAATGTCAGTCAATAGCTTCAAGCACATCATCAAATTTCCCGTAATATCATAATATTTCATAGATGATGCTGACATCAGCAGTAAACACCTTCACATTATTAAAAATGAAAGTTGACATGAATTAACATAAATAATAAATAACGTTTTTATTTATCTACACTTTTTATTCATCTACACATTCACAAAGCAATATCTAAGACCTGAGGAAAAATAATTGATGATAAATCTCAATATCTAAAAATTGTGTTATATTTTTTAGATCTGATTTCAGAAAATAAACAGATCTTTTTATAGCCAATTTGTACCACCTATCAGCTGTAATTCAATAAATCTAAAAACTAAAGAGATTACAGAATATCCTAATCAAGTGTTCAGCTGCAACTTTGTTATATAATGTACAGAGCCTCAAAAAATGTAAAAAAACAAAAAATAATGTACCTTTGGCATGTTTGATTCAATAACAAACTGGAAGTAAGCCAGTAGTTGAGGGCTAGACACCAAAGGCAATGCCTAAATAACACAAAAAAACATAGTGAACACTTATATTATACAATTTTCATATAGTCTGTCATTCAGTAAGATAAGAGTCAATCAGAGCACAAATAAAACTTGAACGCGAAAAAATTTACAAATAATTAAAAGACAAATATAAGGTTTTAGAGCAAAACATAGATTGCCTGATCAAGCCCAAAAATAGAAATAGTACCCTACATTATAAAACATTAATCTTCACAAAGGGTCTATGAAAACTGCTGTACCTTCACTGATTAAGTTTCTTTTTAAATCGTTTATAAAATAAAAAGTAACAAGAACATGCTGGTCATTGAAAGGATCATTAAGGTTTAAACTGTTATTATTTTAGTCCAATTAGGTGTTTTTTTGTAATTTAGCTGTTCTTTTGTGGATTTTTATTCAGTCGATTTAAACACATGAGTGGCTGATATTTGCCTATTTTTTTCCACATATAATAAAATTTGACGAACACAATGTGACCAGTATGAAATGGTCACTATAACAAATAAAATAACCCAAAAGGCTTTAGTTAACTAGGTTGAATTGGCATCAGAGGGTGACATGGCCAGTGCTAACAAGTTAGTCAGGGCATAATTCCATAACACCTTACTCAACTTTCAGAAATTGTTTAGTAAAAGAGTAAATGATGCATGTTTGAAACAAGATTTTCGATTAATTTCCAGGACTATTTCTAAAATTAAACGAAGTTTTGTTTGAAGAAATTAACGCTAACCTTAGTACACAATCCTTTGTGTATATTTATTAGCTGAAGAATTATTTGAAAAAAGCCACAAAGCACTGATATTGGTGAGTCGTTTGACACTGAAGGAGGCTGAGAGCCTGGAAGAATCAATGTTCCATAAAAAGAGAGACTCGAAGGCCAGCTCAAATGACATTTAGACTCATCAATCTTGAAGTCGCTGAATGAACTAAAAATAAAAGTTTATGTTTTTTTTTTAAATCCTATTAAAAGCAAAAAATAATTTACTTTCCCTGGATGGAGTTTTACAAATCTTATGTCATTTCAAAATCAATTTTCTTTTGGGAATGGCTTTTTCAGAATTTAGTATTAAAAAATACTTTCATTAATATGCAACTTTAAACAATCAAACGTCAGAAACTATTAACTGGGCTGTAGTTGAGGTAATAAAAATCGAATGGATAATTTAGGTTGTGCCCTTGTCTGTTTTAATCAATTTATTTCAGTCCTGGTCTCATAATATAACAAAAAAAATAAGCGGAGAATTTAAGGAAGTTAAATTACAATTACATACAATTAAAAATGCTGTTTCTAAATGATATCAAATGTCTAAGATAATGAATGAGCTCAAGTTTGCTACCAAAATATTTAAAACCAAGATATAAAATAACTACATAAAAAAAGTTGTTTTCGTAATTCTGTTGCGACAAGCCGTATAGGATCCTTTCATAAAACAATACAATAACAGGAGATTTGAAAAGAATACTTAATTAAATAAACTAATTATACATATAAACTAGTGATTAAACCCCATTAAATTTACTATAAATGCATATTTCATTCATGTTTAATTATGGTTGTCTATCAATACGAAACATTTCTTTCTCTCCCGAATTTCATACAAAGGTTACTATTATATATATATATATATATATATAAAATTCACAATTTTTTTAAAGAAAAACGGGCACAGAGAATGTAATAATGGTCATCAATCACACCCATATACTAGAACTAAAAGGTTAGCATAATGTAAACTGGTGATTTTATAATCATTAGAAGATTTCATAATGATTTATCTTGAAATTTAAATGTACAAAAAACGCTTCTTTAAGACTTAACCAAAAAAGGAAACTTTAGGACGTAACTAAAATAGCTTCCTGTTTCAGAGACCATGAAAAAAGCTATTCTGTTCCAATATAAATTTATCCAAAAAAAAATTTTTTTTATTTTAATCCTTACCATAGTTCACCAATTAGTTTATTAGGAAATGGAGATTCAATCATCACATCACATATATTTTTCCATAATACATTGGCTGATTCAATCAAGTTTATAGGTAACTCACTGGAAACCTGAAACATAACATAACTGAAACATAACAGAAATACTACTTTAAGTTGATTAAAATCTAAAATACGTAAAAAAATACAAGTTGATGGTTTGATTTTAAAAACGCAAATCTAGCCAATAGTTGGAACTTGAACAGATATGTGGAGGAGTAGCTCGGAATTATATGCAAGCAAGTAAATAATCTCACACACACAAGCACACACACACACACACACATACATGCATGCATGCATGCATGCACACACACATCAATAATAAATCAATATTATAAAGATTTTGGTTGATGGGTTTTAAACAATGATATCGTTTTTGATTGGACGTTTTTAAACAATCAGCAAATAGAACGATATCATAATTAGTTTTTTTGACATGAGGTTTAGCTCAAATGGCAAAGCGATGACTTAGCATGTGAGAGGCATGTGAGAGGAGATTGATGCCCCCAGTCCTCCAAATTTCTTTTTACTTTTTCTTCTAAATTTCTGAAAATAGCAAATTTTAACCAAACCCGTGGGTCCTTCTATAATAAATTAGTTTAAAAAACTATTTGTTTTGGTGATGGCCCCATGTTAAAATAATCGAATCCTCTACATTTCTTTTTATTATTTCCTTTTAAATGC
>JAUZNK010062326.1:0-14783 GCA_035046665.1 Euphysa ruthae
ATATTTCTTTTCAATTTTATAGATCTACAACTACAATCAACTTGGGCAACGAGGGAGATGTTGTGTTGTGAACTCATACATATACTCACCACGTGATACGGGGTTTAAACCTAAATGATATTCTGTACATAGTTAGTGGAGAAATAGAAATTGTAGATTACACACGTGTTTTACTTTATCTGATTTTTAAAGATAGAACAGTAGCAATAAACAAAATGTACCTTAAATGTACCAAAATGGCCAATATTTGATAAAAAACAAATTCAGTAGCTATAGCTATATATATATATATATAGAGGGAGTTTTAGACTCGGCTATAGAAAGAGCGTAGCCACTGACTTTTAGTAACTTTTACAATCCGGAGTGGGAGTTGTTATAGACCTCTAGGCGCTTTCCTCACGTAGATTAATAATTAGGTCAAAGTAAATCTACATAACATTAACTTGGCGTAAATTAATAAATGGGAAAAAGTAAATCTACCTAGGGACAGCTTCACGTTGATACATAATTGGTAATTGTTAATTTACACACCCCACAACACCGAGACCTTGGTTGTTTATCATTTAAATATGCTTCAGGCCAGGTTATACATAACGATGAAAGTAGAAATAGATACCCGTGGTTGAAAGTTGAAATCTTACAACTATGTCACAAAAAGTGTTTCGACATATATTGCGCCACACATCGAAAGCAGCTACATCTTGGAAGT
This sequence comes from Euphysa ruthae, assembly GCA_035046665.1. Taxonomy (NCBI): domain Eukaryota; kingdom Metazoa; phylum Cnidaria; class Hydrozoa; order Anthoathecata; family Corymorphidae; genus Euphysa; species Euphysa ruthae. The sequence continues at coordinate 710 of JAUZNK010062326.1, forward strand.
TCCATGTAGGCTATGTGGCGCAGGGAAAAATTCCTCAACTCTGCTTTGTAAGCCGTGCGGTTCTCATCGCGTTACTCAAAAATTGATAGATATAGAGAAACGCGCGCGTAGTGACTTTGCTAGTGTGCTGTGTGAATTGGTTCTAATTTTCATTTAGAGACTCATCTGATTAGTGTATATCGTAATAGATTATGACTATGAGCAAATTATGATTGAATGCATCGAGAAAATACTTGTTAAATCTGAACCCTTAACGGATGAAGACTTCGAGCAACTAATTCCTGAATCTGACACCTTAAATTATGAAGACCTCGACCAAATACTTGCTGAGAATGTGGCCTTCAAGGAAGTTACTAAAAGCATCCTTGATGAGCCTATTCCAAAAGCTGTCAAGAAAACGCTATTGAAACGTCTCCAGTTTATTGCATTTAATCGACGTCTTAACGACGTCCTTACTTTAATTGGTGTACTCCAGCTCTCCGCTTGGGTGTTCTATCCAAACACTCATCTGTATGCCATCGGTCGAGTGGGAGAGAATTTGCGTGAAAACCAAGGATGGATCATAATTCCAGAGCTCAGAGACTTACTTTACTCTAGGGGTATGAAGGAAGCCACTCCCCATGAGGTTGTTTATAGCATTGGCACTAAGCCGAATATCAAATTTCCACTCAAAACCTCGGCCGTCCATTTCGTTGAAAAATGCGCTAGGCATGATGATGATTCTAGCATTGTTATCCATGACTACAATGAAGTTGCTTACGTCTGCAGAGATCTAGGAGGATCAGATCGGCTATTGAATTTCCAGAAAGTCGACAACATCCATTACATTAAATATAAAGGAGAAAATACAAGAGCTCAATGGTTTCATATAAGGGCATTCGTACATGCATACACTAATGTGGCACTCAGAAAGATGCTGAGATTTTTCCCCATAGAAGACGTCCTCCGGGTATACACAGATGCCATCTACACCAAGTCCCTTCTAATTGAGGTTAAAAACCTACTTGTTGAGAACCCCCCCCCCCCCATATGGGTATGGAACATGGCGTCACAAGCAACCCGGAAACGACTGGCGTCATAAGGCTGCAACTAGAATTGCAAGCAATCGATGTTGCTCCTCTTCCGCCTTATCTCATTGCGGCTACTGCTATGTGTACGTATCTGACTGGTCAGGGTGGAAGCGGTAAAACGGATTGAGTCGTGAATACCTTTACTGGGCTCAAACTGGTTGTACTTACTCCAGAAGACAACCTGGCCGGGTCGTACCTAGAAAACTTCTGCCTTGACTTGGAATCCCATCGAGCTCAAACCATGCATCGTTAGTTCTACATTAATTCCACGAAGCCGATAGAAGAGTGGGACTCTATTTCCTTAAGCCATTGACTCGACAATCTGGCTGAGGTTATAGCGTCTGAGTGTGTTAAGGTTCCAACTAAGACTCCCAAGATCATACAAGACTATCTGGCTCGTCGAATTTGTCAAGAATTGTGTTACAAAGACCGTGGGCAGATTCCCCCATGAAGTGAGAAATAAGACCAACGAGAAATGTTGAAGATATGGGCGGGGTCAAATATCCGCCAATTCAAAACAGATTATTGATGTATCTGCGAAGTGTGTGGCAAGCCGTGATCAGTTTGATTTATAGTTGTCACGGCCACTGTCTAGTTCTTGCTGGGCCTGCACCCTGAACAGTCGTTTAGCCAGACGACCGATAAAGGATTTGACAAAAGCCTGTCATCTATAATGACCTGGTTGTATTCGACGGACTCAAACCCCGTACTTAGGCATAGATTTATTTACTAACCTCATGAATTCATGCCCATCGTCGACCATCTAGGCCATACAAGCGGTCCGTTCTTATATATGCTAATAAATGCCAAGGAAGTCTCGTCCGCTGACTTCGATGTTAATGGTAGAGCGGCTTTGTAACGAGAGGCCACGTCTACAACTGTCAAGGTATACTTTTTTGGCTTGCGACCGATTTGATCAGTTGGGAGAAGATCGGCTTGGTGAAGTTTGTTAGGCAAATTTCAGTAAAATAAGCAAATACCACCTTTGGAGGCCGAGTCTGCTTGTATCTTTAGATCACTTGGTTAGATAACCACCTACGGACCCTCTCCTTTGAGGCAGTACCGTCTGGTAGTTTCGAATGGAGTGCGGTAATACCCTGAACATCTCCAGGGCCATAGTAAGCCTTTTTGAGTAAATTATCAAGATTTTCAGAAGTCAAAGTTTTGGTCATGTTTTTCAATATCACCGATTATAATCAATGAAATGATGTATTCGATTAACCCTATCAATCTCCAACACACAGATTGAGTGAGTTGGGGTAGTTCGGTGGTAAATACATGGAGATTCACAGGTCCAGTGATGAGAAGCATAGCAAACCACAACACATCGTTCAAGTCTTGGTGGCAGAACTCTAGAGAATTTTGAGCAATTCTTATCATAGTGTGGGCAAGAGGTCCGTATATTTTATCCCTCCGGGCGCTGTAGCCGACCTCTAACATTTTATTATAAAGTGCTTCAGCCAAAGTCATGTTACATTGAACAAATCACAAGCATAAGTTATACATATATAATATGCCTCAATCTAAGTCCATGCTACGAAAGCACAAGCACCACCTCAAACTCTGGCCCGAGAAGCTAAGCACGAGCGTGATTATATGCCGAAAACGGCCCCATCATCTTTCGATCCACTGTTGCAATACATAGCCAAGAACGTTGTTAATGGTAAGCTTAGTATACCAGCAGCACACCGAAGCAAACCGAAAGTAGAAAGAGTTATAAAGTTTGCAAAAGCATTGGTTGTCCAACGTCAATAAATGCTTCGTCCTATGAAAAATGTCCAACATGAAGCTAGTTTTCTGTCCTTCCTGGCTCCGGACCTTGGTGCAATTGCTCAGCGATTATTATCGCTGCTCAAGTGAGGGATACAAAAAAGTTGGACCGAATTGGAATAAAATTTTATAAGACTTTGTATGCATAGATCATTTTCTGCACTGTCTGGACCGAAGCCCCACCATCCATTTTTTGTGCCGTTCTTGCTAAACCAAAGTACGTAATCCCCACATGTTCGCGCAGACAGTGCCCGCAGATGTCCAAAATTTATGAAACTTTCCGTGGTCGCTGCTATTTGAGCCGCAGCCTTCAATCTATCTTTTAGAGGACCCTATGTGTTAAGAGCCGCTGAGACGACTTGTTGAGTCATTGGCAGAACGTTTTTCATTACAGGGTCGGCTGCTGTACGCTTGATTCCTTCTCAAAGATTTCCAAGGAAGCAATGCTCTATCTGCTTGTTAATGGCAATGAAAGGAGTAGCGGCTTTCTGTATCGGTATTAAACATTACTGAGACTCTCATTTTGTTATGTGAATCCCGATTCTAATACTCAGATTGTTGCCGTTGTCGTTGGTTGAAGTTTACCGTTTTGCCAAGTATATCTCCAACTTCGATTGGTTGGAATGAGTGTTTGCTCATTTGATGAGTTTCGTAGTCTGATCTACTAGCCCTAGAATCGATTATGTCACCAGGTCTGGCATCGCCCAGTGGAATGGTTTGCACGAGCAGGACTTGGGAACTGCCTATGTTCGTATTCTTAAAAATGCCGACATAGACGAGAAGGCTGCTAACGCCTCCAGTGATGTATACAAAGTTGGGACTAACATGGATTCCGGCTTCGAGGTTTGTCCCTGCTGGGAAATCCAGAAGCACAAGTAAAGTCCCTGAAAGTGTATTATTGCTAGCTATTGCGATAGATGATTTCATCGTAGCCGTATTTACTGAGATCGTGAAGCCTGTGTTTTCTAGGACCTTATTAATTGAGTCTACTAGTGTGGACGTAGAGTCGTATTTGCCAGGACACGTAGTTCTTTTGTTGGAAGAAACAGTAGGTTGTTCTTCTCCGTAAAATTATACCACGTGTATTGCATTGTAGCGCTGATTAGGAAAACTTCCCAAACTCCCGTAAACGATAGAGGCTCAGCTAGCTTGACTGAGTAATTTCCTGTGCCTTGTTATCCTAGCAAGAGAGATCGATCTTTTTTAGGGATAGTAATGAAAGTCGGTGCCATTATTAGATATACTAGTAAGATCTAAGTCTCTTAGATAAGTGATATAGTCATCTGTTTTTTCCAATTTATCGCATGGGGCTCTAAGTTGTCTTGATTGGTTTAAAAAATCCAATATTTCGTCGTGACGTCCTTCCTCAGCGTGGTCCATGGCTTGGTTTAATAACAAAATACCACTTCCATGTTGCTATGTTTCGTCGTCACTATCTCCCATGGTCAGATTACTTTAACTTCTTCATCGGACCATTGTGGTTTAAAGCTTCACTGCTTTTTTATCGGTGGCGTCGGTAGTAGTCCAGGAGTTCGTTGTTTTAGATCTACCCCTTTTACCCCATAATAATGGTCGAATGCTCTCGAGAAACTTCGGAGAGGCTACCCTCTGCTGCTGAAGCATTTTACCGAGTTCCTTAGCTCCAGGTGGAACCTATTCTTTGAAACTCCTTGAGGCCTTAAAGAAATAGCGAAGAGTTGTCACGATGCTATTATCTGGAATTTCGGCTAACATTTCCATTTCAAATGTGGAATATGACGTACCTATCACTTGTGTTGTTTTATTGGAACGTTCAGATCTATCGGTTAATGCTTGTTTTGTCTGCAATGTCGCTATTTTGCTTTTAAGTTTGAGCATCTGAAGTGGGCTGATAGAATCGTCCAATTAGTCTTCTAAGGGTACCTGACGCTGAATTGCCTTATTCAGCCGTTATCCTTTATCCTGGACAAGCTCATGGTGAAGTTTACTTTGTCCTGCTTTTTCTTAAGATCGTTTATATTTGGTTGAGCTGGATGCTCTTGCGTGTGTGGTTTGACAATCTTCTTCACAGCTACTCCCAACAAACCTGCGAGATCATCGGCCGTGAGAACATGCGATTCTTTGAAAGTATCGGTACTCATTTCAGCCCAACGTATATTACGTATGTTAACGTATATATAACTACATATAAACATATAGTTCAAATGGAATTCCATGTACTAGATACTTGCCTACCAACGCACCCAGCGAGGATTCTAATTTGTGGACCGATAATGTGCGGTAAAATCACGTTCATTCAAAACCTTCTACTTAACCCACAGTCTCAATATCAAGCACTTTATATCAACCAACGTATTGCAAAATCATAAACGCGTTCAAAGCCCAAAGAATTCCGGTTACGATTTACACTGCTATTCCCGAAGAGCCAATCGAGTTTGACCCACAAAAAAAAACTTCCTCATTGTGGATAATCCGATAGAAGAAGCTGAGCGGTCGAAGTATTCCACCTGATCAGGGATGACAGTGACCACAACAGCATTACACTCATCCTCGTATCTCATAGATGTTGTGGAAGTGGAGATGCACGACGCCAGTGTTTACAAATGGACTACATGTGTTGCTCGCTGTCGGTTTCCAGCTGACAAAAAAGCAGTCCACAGCTTAAATTACACCCAGTGCCATAAATCGCTTCATGGAGGTTTATAGCAAAGCAACCGGTGAACAATACAGATTCTTAATAGTTGATCTCTCTCACCCACATTATATCGAGATCCTTGATTGCGATTTATATGGGGGGAGTGGGATATCATATATCCAAACGCAGCTGAAATATAAGAAATTGTGAAGATATTTGGACATGATATTAAGCCTGATAGTATTACAAACAAACTCGGCCCAATGTGGCCAATTGGATCTAAAGGTGACCTGAGACCCCCTGGTCTTAAAGGAGAGCCCGGTGGACGTGAACCTGCCGGTCCTTCGGGTCCTAAAGGGTAACCCAGTGAACGTGGGCCTGCCGGTATTTCGGGTCCTAAAGGAGAGCTCGGAATTGGTCAAGACTCGAGGCTGGAAGCTCCCTTTAGAGATTAATCGCTTCAACTCACCACCAGTGTATATGCACCAAGTTGGGTTTGCACTAAATATTAAAGGTGTTTACTCTTAAGACGGGAAAAATGAAAAAATTACTTTTTTATAAAAAAATACTAAAAAACTATAAAATAAAAATCAAAAGAATAACAAACTGTAAATTTAAAGAGGTCAGTAAAAATTTTCAAAACATTTTAACAAGCTGTAAATTCAAATTTAAAGACGTCAGTCGGATTTATCATGTTCGATTACATGCTATGCAAACAAAACAGCAATGCATTCTTTATATTAATATTAAAACAAATTAAAATAAGAATCAAGTTATATTGTAATGAAACGAAACAAAAAATTTCTTAAGATATTATATAGCAAAAAAAAAAAACAGTAAAGAAATGCACATTTTTTCCGTTGATCATTCGGAAGAGAATCCCCCTTGGGATTTTTGACGTTTTTGTGATTCTGGGTACTACTACACATTCTTATCCCTCTTGTTGGATATTAATTACTCCAAGGCCTTTTCAAATGCTTATGATATTTTACCGACAGAGACAGAGTGATGCAAACCGAGGGCGAGACATTCTTGTCCAGACCCCAGAAATATGCGCGACCACATATGCACCGTTCACCTTTCAGCAGAAATTTCAACTTCCTGAAACCATGGTTTTACTTACAATCGATATCTTCTTCATATCTCACACTATCAGTTGTGCTGAATACTTGTGGTATCGCAAAAATTGATTGAGTTCGATTATGAAAACTTTTTTTTGGACGATTATAATGATGCATCAAGTTATTTTAATATTCTGTTGTAATTTGAAATGAATAAAAATGTTTGATAGTGGGTAGATTATAAAGACCATACATCCCGTGCGCTTCGATATATCATTGTAACCATGTTCGAATTTATATCTATAATAATTAGATGAATTCTTACAGTACACAAAATTGAGTGAGTTCGATTTTCGATTATGGAGTTTTTTGAACCCTTGCGGTGCATAAGTTTTTTTTTTTTTAATTTTTAGTTGTACAATCTTTTTATTTTATACTTTGAAATAAAATATAAAACAGTTTTAATAGTAAGGATATTCGAACTCGTACCACCGATGACTGATACCTTAATTCAACGCCTTAGACCACTGAGCCACATCAACACATACCAACATTTAAAATTTTGTAATTTTAAAACTTTTTTTTAATGAAAAACAACCAAGGTCTCGGAGCTGTGGGGTGTGTATATTTACAATTGCCAATTATATATCTACGTGAAGCTGTCCTCAGGTAGATTTACTTTGACCTAATTATTAATCTACGTGAGGAAGGCGCCACGGGTGGCTCTACTCTTTCTATAGCCGAGTCTATAACTCCCTAGTCCCCCCCCCCTCCACCACATAAATATGTTCCAGAGAGAGACAAGATTTAAATCAGCTTTTAACTGATATATACCTATAATAAATACATGATGAACAATATCTAGTTCCAATTACAGCAGCAAATTGATTGCAAAGCAAAACGTCTTCACGCCTAAATGTATAAACAATGAAAACTTGAACCAACTTAAAACATTTCAAGCGACGTAGTGTGATGCTCGAGATCAAATCTCTACTACTCAGTAAATCATAATAATTTCTGGCAGAGTATTTATACTCCGTCAGAAATTATTATGATTTTCTTATTATTATGATTTATTATTATGATTTTGAAAAAAATTATCACTGGTAGCGTAAGAAAATTTGTTGATTGTTGAATATGGAATTGTGATAAATCTCATATGCGCTTGTAGTGTATGTAGTGGTAAAATACAAGATTTTCATTCATGTGCCCTGGGTTCGATTTCCGGCTTACGCATAGTTTCTGTTTTACTTTGAGCATTATATTTTCCAATCTTGTAATTATAAACTGTGGAAAACCTTTATATGTTGATTGCGGAAGCAATAAACGAGCTTTGCAGCTGGAGCTCGTTTGTCAAAAACGCATCACCATCATCATCATCATCATCATCATCATCATCATCATCATCATAATCATCATCATCATCATTATCCTGATCACCATCATCATTATTTTTTCGGTAAAATCGGTTATCAGTTTCCTCGTCATCGTTTATTTCCATTATTTGAATTTTTAAAGTTTATTTTCACATCAGGGAAAATACCCTACACGTTTTATTTTTTCACACGTTAACAACACATATCATTTACCGCTACACCATTCCCTAGTTTTTTATTTAAAAAGTCGAGTTGCCCGTATAAAAGCTATAAGAAAGGTTACATCGTTTTGTTGCTGAGAGGCAATTTCTTTGAAAATTATTTGCTTGGTTACAAAAACATTTCACTTGAAATCTGGCATCTTTTACATTTAATATACAGTAAAAGTAGGGTAAGCTCGAACCAAGCATCCTCAGAATTCAATACAATTATATTGATAAAGCTGTGAAAGTTCCAAAGAATCTCATCAAGTTATTTTGGCTATTATATAGTTCTAAGGGTTGAAAACGTAAAATAAAATCAGCAACTAATTATGTAATATTTTATATATCAACTAAAAATGCTCCCTTCTGTTTACGTAAAGCCTGTTTTTTTACACAATTTTTTCGAGACTGGTCCAATTGTAACGGCTCCATTGTTAATAAAAATAAAAGAAAACAAAAGAAGAAACCCGATCAACAATAAGCAAATGTAAATTAATATTTATGATTATTTTCATACATATATGGTATATACTCACTTGCATTATCTGTAAAATCAATAACTCCCCAAACCTTAGCTCTTTTATACAGTTCTTCGGGTTTCATTTCAATCCAATAAATTTATTTTAACGTTGGATAAGACGCAATTAAATACAATTCATCTTTTTTAGAGCACGAAACGTTTGTTCCTTCTTGTTTACGGGATACATCAATTTTGAAACACCATTTGCAACTTTTCTAGGTTCGAGTGAGTGAATTTAAATAAGTTCGTAAAATAACCATCATTCCTATACTTCATCAATACTTCTTATACTGACCCTTGCTTAAACGAAAACTCCTGTGTGCTTTTTAAAGTGTGCTTATCTAATAAACAAGTTAAAATTTTAAGATTATTGATTACTGCTTCGTGCAAAAAAATCTAAAATCGATCCTCAACGATCAAAAACAATCAAAAACGAGGTTGGCAAGCTAAGCCATAAAATTATTCAGATAATTTTGAGAAAACGGTATTTAATCTGATAAATTTTTTGTGGAGATAAATTCCATGATTTTTCTGCTAAAGTAAAAAACATATATCCTTCAATAGCATCAAATGTTTACAATCCATCTAAAAACTTTCTAAAAAGTATTTTTTTCAAAAAATATATCTATATATAAATATTGGCCTCTACTATAGTACACTAAATTCTTTGATGCAATAACCTTTCTGTCCATGGCTCAATTCTCTACTATTGTCTGCAGCACACAAAAAAATGGCTACCTGCTGTAAGGACTCAAATGAGGGGATGAAAACTGGTCATTTTTATTATTACTGAATCTCAAACTATTTCTCCTTCATTGATTGACAACTGTGGTCATTCAAATAAGGGTGAAAAATTAGATTCAAACACTTGGATATGGACTCCATAAGTCCTCATGTGGCATAAAAAAAAAGTAAAAAACATATCTACTCATTTGAAAATATATCCAAACTCTTATTTTCTAAGCAAAACTTCATTTTATTTCATTAAATTTGCCTAAAGTTTTTTTTACAGCGAGGAAATAGAAAGCCAAATTCTATAGCTGAAATCAAAAAATATTTATATTTAAACAGACCGCCCCCTTACCCATCGAGGGACCACAATGAAAATAAGCCTTTCACTTTTCTTGTGCTTATCCTTGTTATCAATACACGCCCCGTTGTTTACAATACTGAATTGTATTTAAAGTTTTAACATTTATTTTTTTTTATTATTAGTGATAGTGAATAAATACTTACTTAACTTACCATGTTTAATTTGAAATCAAAACTAGCATCGGAAAATACTTATTTTACAGGTTAAAACCTAATTCACTCAAATTAACATTCCAGCTTCAAAATAACAGCGATAAAGAAACAAGCATGGTGTTGAAGTATTAATAACTGATGTAATATCTGCGTAGTTAACCGATGTAATACCTGCGTATGCCAGACCAATATGAAATCAACAAGTTACAGAAAGATTATGTGCACCAAATGAAAGAAAATGCCATTTCCAAAAATGTCTCCATGGCTGCTAATGCTAAATTATTACAGTTTGGAATTTTCAATTTTATTATTTTTTTTTTAATTTTTAATTATTAATTTTTTTTTTAATATTTCAAAATCTTTTTAGATGAAATTAGCTTTCCAATGTGAGTGTCAGGGGTAAATTTATACATATTGCATCATGATTTAATCAAAAAAATTCTAAATAGCACGAACTTTGACAGGTAGATTTTAAAAAAAATTTTGAGAGAAAATGAAAAATTGCCCCAAGGGCCTAAATATAAATATTTAGGGGTTTTCAGGATTTAAATTTAAACATATTGAGTTATAACCGAAAAATTCAGAATAGCACAACTTTTGGCAGTTTAAAAATAATTTTAAGAAAAAATGACAAATAAAAAAATTTCATTTTTAAATTTGAAAACAAGAAGGTTCTTTTCATAAACAAAAACATTGAAAATTATGCTAATTATAAAGCCCGTTGCACATTTGAAAAAAGTTCGGACGCATGTTGACCAACCTCCGTATTTCAAATTATAAAAACAAAAAAACCACAAGATTTAATCTACTTTTTAAAGATACTAAATGCAATGAGAGAGAGAAAGAGAGATCCGCTTAATTCAACGTATTTCAAAAGTAATTTTTTTAACATGGGGCCAACAATTAGTTTCAAGCTATTTATTTCAGAAGGCCATCACAGGTTTGGCGTTGCAGCATACTTAGAGCTCCCATTTGAGGTAAACAGCATAATTTTATCTGGTATTTTTTTTTTTTTTTTTAATATCTGCACCCACTTCCACTTTCGTAAAAGTTGCAATAACTTATTTTTATTTGAGGCTAAATATTTTGAGAAAGGCTCTTTAGATACTTTACGCTTGCAAGAGATTTATGACATAGAATTCGTCTAATGACTACATGATATTTTGTATTTAGAAAATAAATAACCTAGTTCCTAAGTCTCTTGTTCGTGCTAGGCCTTATTTTTTTTTTAATTTGCTCCCACTGATTTGCTCAAAAATTGTCCCTATTTGTAAAGTTTTTTAGAATTAAAGTTTTTAAGCAGCCGGACGCTGTGACCGATATGCTCATATCGGTACATTGCAGTAAAGATTGGCTGCCTGTTGATATGAAGGTTAATCAGGGTATTGCTACACATGCATTTAAATTCTGCAGTAGACCCAACCTAAATTACATGCCTGAAATCTTTAAAATTTCTGAAAATTAAAGAATCCCTCCACGCAACAGTGATCTAGGGCTAGGTTCACCCTTGAGAAGATCTACCATGGAAAAAATTTTCTGTCATCGGAAGGCCCCTTTATATGAAAGGCTTTCTAATGAAATAAAATCAATCATAAACTATACCGATTTTAAACATAAGATCAAGGAAACAATTTTTAGCTCTCTGGATATAGTTCGCAGGCCTAATAGATATGGACTATAATTCTGTAAAAAAAAAATTTTTTTTTTAGTATGCTTCGGCTGAATCAATCTCTCTATATTTATGTGTGTGATGTATATCGGGATCACATTGGAAATATTGTTGTGACAGATAATTTTTGACCCTACCCTTGCCACCGTTTGTTTTTTATTAATGTTTTCTTAATGTTGATCCTTGTTGTTATTTTTGCTGTATATTATCTTGTCGTGTAATTTCCATATCATGTGTATATTTGTTTGTAGCAAATTAATTACTTAATTAAATGCTTGTTTACTCAATTTCTTTCTGGCTTGCTCGTTCACTTAGTTGCTGGCTTGCATTCTTGGTTGCTTGCTTCTTTGTTTGCTTGCTTACTTACTTGTTTACTTACTTTATAGCGGCGACCTATGAAATTGCTTGATTAAAAACTGTGTAGTATACTATAGGAAATAATTACACGTCAGTATTATTATAGAGATCAAAAGTATTTGGAGTATCAAGAAGTTTGGTCTCTATTATTGTAAGAAAACTCGCAAATCTCAAACTTAAAAATGAAGATGGCGGATCAAACTTACAAAAACAGTATATTTTGTACGTTCATTTATTTTGGAATTCCTATGTCTAGTGCTAGGACGAAAATTGAAAATTCTTTAGGCAGGTTTAAAGCTGATTTGGAAAAACCTAATAAGAGTATCAAAAGTATACAAGAGTATCAAGAACCGTAGTGTTGTAATAGCTTGCTTTATACTAATTAACTTACTTATTGGTAATTTTGCGTGTAATTCTTTTTGCACGCGCGACATTTTTACTGAATCTTGTGACTATTTGTTTGTGGTATTTTTAAGAATTCTGTGTAAACGCGTAAATTTCATATTTTGGGTTAATTCCTGCCATTTAGTTATATTCTACCAGAAGAGTGTACGATTGCCAGTATGGATTTCAAATTATTGTTGAAGACATTTGTAATAAAGAGCAGCCTACTTGTATCCGCAAGGGAGAAACTTCACATTTCTTTGTTTTAGTGTTCTAAGCTTGAATTTGAAAACGAAATTGATACGGTTGTTGAAGAAAAAACGTATAAAAACATTTTAATTTAGAAAAATTGTTGCGGGTATTTATTTTTACATTTTTACCAATCGTTAATACCGCAACTTTAATATCGTTAAGCGAGTACTTATTTTTGCGAAAATGGCAACAATCAACTCTTTAAAATTTTACACCATTAGCGTATTGCGAGGAAATATCAAATGACATAGTTTACAGTACCACGGCAAATCGATTTCAGGTCCAGAATTAAATAATTTATGTATGAAGGCTTTTAGTGAAAAAACATCCTGAAAAATTTCTGGTCATCAAAATTATAGAAAAATACTTAAATTATTTTATGCCAAGTACAGCCAAGTTTTATTCACAGAATATTGGTACTTTTTAAAATTCTTAGGGTATACGGGTTTACTAACCTCGTGTATAGCGAACTTGTCTTCTTTAACTAAATGGCTTAAGGGTGAGACCTCCTCTAATCTAAACCCTTTTTAAAATTTTCAAAATTATATTTTTAGGTTCTTTCAACTATGTAGAAAACGTTGGTGTAGTTTCTTAGTTTTATAAATTTTATCTTCTATAGAACATTGATTTATATTCATTTTAAACTTCGTCTTGGAAATTTTTCTTCAAAACACCTTTTCGTTATCTCCATAACTGCACAAAAATTAGAATAACTAAATCTAAATTTAGGGTTCAAAAGTTTCTTTAACAAAAGATGAAATAAAAAGTTCGTTTCCACCTGTCTGCTAAAAGAAAATGTGAACAATCGATATCTTTTCAAAACATTGTTTTTAATTTTCCTCATTATGAAAATCGTTTTTCTCTGTTAACATTTTTTTGGGACGCCGCGGTGTATTTGGACCGCGCGACCAAAAAACATGGTTTATTTAACATTCTTTTGAAATTTTCGTATTTGTTTTTTTTTGTATTTATGACAACAAGCTCCATTATGTTAAAATATAAAACTGTTTTAGTAAAGAAAAACGATTTCAGTTTTTCTTTCAGTATAGAACCACCTTAATTAGAAAACGAATAATACTTATTAAGGTGGTTTTACACTATTAGGACAAAAAAATGAAATACCATATTATAGTGTACTTTTAAGATATATTCTGGTAAGATTCTACTCAAAAATAACAAAAAAAAATTTTTTTTCCAAAAAATTGCAATTCGGGCCCGTTTTGGGCCAAATCAGCAAAAAACGCTGCGCATCATAACTCAAAGAGGAATTATCCGATTCATTTAAAATTTTGAATATAATATCCTTATATTAAGTTGTATTTACTGTATTAAAATTTTAGTCATTGAGGCAACACAACTTTTACTAGAAGAATAAATTCAAAATTGTGGATTTTAGACCGAAAATTTGACGGTCCGAAATAATTAATAAGGTACACAGTATATATCACAAAGAACATTCTCTCAAAATTTCAGAGCATTTGCTCTATTTGTTCAGAAGTTATGATGCGCAGCGTTTTGAAAATCATGATTTTGAGAAAACGCCCGTTAAAGTT